>JANQBM010000221.1:37219065-37229073 GCA_025594535.1 Erythroxylum domingense
AGCATAAAATTGAAACCAGAAATAAAAACCAACTTCGGGTCTTAGATGGTGACCTCTGGGTGGGTGGGTCTTCGGGTTTTTCGCCCAGGTCAGACGGTGGCTTCAGACGCGTCTCCGGTGGCTTCGGTGCAGCGGCTTTGGGAGGATCTGCTTGTGGCCTCTTCGGATTTGCGTGGAGGAATGACGATGATGGGAGAAACGACGAGAGCGAAGGAGGCAAGGGCGAGAGAGAGCACTGGCGGTGGCGGTGACGGTGATGCAGGCGGCGACGGTGAAGGCAGGAGGAGGCGGCAATGTAGCGCGACACAGAGAGAGAAGAAGAAAGGAGGCGCGGGGAGGCAGAGATGACGGAAGAACCGAAGAAGAGTCGGGGTCGGGGGGGGGGGGGGGGGGTTAAAAGTTAAAACTTTAAATTTTAAATTTTTTTAAATTCCAAACAGGTCCCTGACTTTTTAAAAATTTCCGATACCAGCCGGTATTTTTCGGTACTATTGGTACTGACCGAAAACCACCGGTACCGATGGCTATTAGTACCGTACCGACCGGTACAGTATTCATACCGTTGAATGGACTGCTAAGAAATTTTGTGATTTCCAGGGAAGCCGTGAACATGTGTCATAAATAATGAGGAGTTCCATTAAACAGTTGTTTTTAAGTATGCATTTCTTGAGGATGTTTCATTACATGTTTATGGGGGAGTTGAGGTACACATTGAATGATAGCTGCCTCAACATGGAGTTCAAATTTCGTCGTATGGTAAAATATTCCACCTGGTTGAATGAGGAGAAATTGATTTTGCTTCAAGTGGACAAACAAATAATACCTTTCTGCTCCATTTTCTAGTGTAACTTGAAAGAAGGCACCGTTTCATATACCTAAACTCTGTCATAACGTGAGTTATTTTCTTTCGCAGTGTCAGCTTTTCTCTTTTTTTTTTTATTACATTAGGTATCCCGACTTAGCCGGACTAATCCTAAGCCTCTAAGACCCCACCCCAAGAATCTTAGAGGATGTAAATCTGGAACCCCAAGATCCCTCAAGTTCCTACGTAGCCTGTACACTTTTGCGCACAAGGAGCCGTCACATACTTGATTGATCAACTGCTGATTGATCGCTAGCCCCACTCAGCATCAGGTTCCCAGCAGCATCAAGTTCCCTAGTAGCTTCAACTCCCACACTGCCACTGGAAGCGAGACGTCCGTAATTGATATGATCAAGGAGCTTTACCCAGGAGGCTAGAGGATCATCAATAGGACAAATTTTCTAATTCTCCTCCTTTGGCATAACTCGAACTCAAGACTTTCTGTAAAAGAGGGTCTTAAGTGAGAAGCTAAAGCCATTAGGCCATCTTTGAATTTACACAATGTTGGGAGTCATTTCATACTAGCAAGGCTGGTTGAGTCAAAGTTAGAAAGATAACCCTCTGATCCAAAACTTCTCTTCGTTAAAGGCATTGCTTCTTTTGGTCCTTAAATTATTAGCAAATTCTATTCACACCCTTTTGCCCGATTAAAAAGTGAACCGCAAAACAAAGATCTTATTTCTGTAAATTGTTGATGCACTATTGCCTTCGTCCACTTAAAGCCAAAACGCAGGGAACAAACTGTACACACTTGGAAGTACCGTAGCTCTCACCCCAAACCTCACAAGAAGCAAAATCCAGTGATACATCGTAGCCCCCGGAATTACACACACATGACACCCATCAACATATACACTGAGTTAACTAGAAAGAAAAGACATCATTTGGCTTGTAAAGGACAGGAGAATCATTTGTAACATTGCAATGCCTTGAAGGTTGGAAAAGACAGTAATGAAAAACACAGATAATGGGAAGTGTCTTTGTATTGGTTATGATTCAGTAGCAATTTCCACAGTAGAGATCGTCCCTGTGACGGAGTTTTTCTCACGTTCATTCTCAAGCTGACTATAGTTTCCTTTTTCCTTGAATAGTTGGATGTGGTGGTGTTTGCAGTATAGTTTCCCCTCATGTGCAATGTAGTTGGATGGGCTAATGGTGCAACCTCCATGGGTGCACTTAAAACACCCCCTGTGGTATGAAGTTCCATTAACAGATACCTATAAAATGAATGAAATGTCAGTTTTCACCAGAATTTATCTGTTGGCTCTAATTATATGCTGATGTTTCTGCACACTAGTTAACTTAATGCTCTGATATAAGACTGGGACATCAACACTATTTAACTTAATGTTTCTGACATAAGAAAATGAGGGAACTATGTTGGCAAAAATATTTGAAGAGAATTTGAATGCATCACTTAGAACAAGCATTTTGATTACTAAAAATGTGTCATACGATTTAATATAATGTTTAAAATACATAAATTGTTTAGAGTTCTTGGTGAAAATTTAATCTCAGTTACCTTCTCTGTGGGATACACGGTCTCTGTACACCCTTTACATTTGTCTCTGGTTCCTGCAAACTTATTTGAGACTTTGATAGCATTCTGTGGGATACAATGCCGTTCAGATTTAAAGCAGAAATTAGTCAATGATCATAGGCAAAAAATATCAGGAAAATCAAATCGCATAAGACGCAATAACTGACATAATTAGTAGATTACCTCGTTTTCTGGTTTTTCTGGTTTGGCTATTTTTGGTGTTCCTGCAAAATTGATTTCAACAGACAAGTTTAAGTAGAATAAAGGGTATGTTAAGTTTCAATAGATGGTAATGTTTTACCCTCAAAACTCTTGTCCAAGCTGCCTGTTCTCTTAAACAGTTGGTCATAATGAGGTCTGCAGTACAGAACCCCATCAAAGGAGCAGAAGTTGCTTAGCTGCAAAGATGATGAAAAGAAGTATGTCAAAAATATGAGAATTTAGGTACACAAATAAAAACTACGGATTTATACTCCTATTAAGAAACAGATGATTCAAATCTATAGATCAAAGGAACAAATATGTCAGGCTAGACTCATCCTGACGTGACCCTTCATGGTAAACTGCTTAATAATGTCATTCTACAGTATATCTTATCTTCCTTTTCTATCATTAAGATAAGAAATGGAAAAGATATTAGGAAGAAAAAGATGAATGAGCGTTTAAAAGCTCAAACAATCCAAGGACTAAAATAATTCATGGTGATCTTAGGAGTAGGGAAGTAGCTACTAGTTAAACTCAACAGAACTGTCTAAACAAGAGTAAGGTGAATCTAAGGTATAATATGAATTTGAAGGATCTTCAGTATAAGAAGATGACTGGATATACATTAAATCTCTAATTATTCACCCGAGTCTCAAACATGAGCTCATAATTCTTCGAGAGAGTAATAGTTCATATACGTAGACATGCCAAGCGATCCTGAAGAGAAGGAAAAGCAAAAGAACACGTCATAAGCAGATAGCAAAAATGGGGTCACCTTAAGAGTACCCTTGCAATGGTGGCATCTAAAACAGGACTTATGGTAAATCCTGTTATCAGCGGCCAATTTATCGACAAGATACACAGTCTTGTCACAGGCCATGCATTTTTGTTGAGTTCCTGCAAAGGAAGCCATGCGAATAATCCACCAACCCGAGAAGGAACAAGGCAGTGGAACACCTCTTCCAACAAAAGCAGTGCAATGCACAAGCTGCTTGCCTTGTATGAATAGTCTTCTTTGTGACTCCTCGCTCTCTCTGCTAATATAAGGGAGTCTAAGGGAAGAAGATAGTACCAAGAGAGGAGGTGAAACTAAAGCTACGGGTTGCAGTGAATTGCGGGTGACATGCATACAAATTTATACATGATTGACAGGAATGGCATGGCCACTAAGCCATAATGTTGTCCGATTTTAAAGCAACTCCATGTCGTAAGTCCTTCGTTTATACTAAAAGGGTAATCACAAAATAAGAAGATGAGTTATTTTGGAACCTTAAAGTGATAATTCATCCTTACCATAGGCTAAACTAGTGGCCTATCTATGTCTATAAAGGCATTGTGCCTTCTGACTGTGACTTATGGAGTGCAAGTCACCTGCCTAGTTCTACTTTCTTACCAAAGAATTATATCCCATCCCATGTGGTGAGTCCATACATTCTTTCAATAACAAAATCTATATTGCTTGGTTCAGAATCTCATAATGTTATCTTTTGTTTCAAGTGTCACCGTAACTAACAATGATACTCTTAGTACGTTGTTTGTTATTGTGGCACTTTCATTTTTGCACCAAACGAGGAACAAAACAGTACAAAAAGGATGAGAGTCCTTAACTAAAGATGTGGGTGAAAAAAGGTTAGGTTTATACCTTTCTGAAAGGTGGTGGGTGGGTCTACAGGCTTTCGAGTGTTGGGAATTTCATCATGAAGTTACGAGCTGGATTGCTTATTAGTGTCCTTCTCTTTATCATATTCTAAGAGTTCTTTTTATGGTTTTCTTCCATAATCAATGACAATGTACGCGTCCTTGGATTTGGCAAAGCATTCCAATCATCATTAGGGCAAGTGATTGGTTAGGTATATAATCATTTTTGTTTGGTAACAGGCATCAATCAAATTCTTCTTAATTGCCACCCAACGCTAGAAACTTGTCACTGCCATTGTAAAAATTATGAAAGTAATGCAAAATTATGGAAATTCTACGTTCATGATTGATTCTCCATGTGTTGATGAAAAATGTGTTCCATAAAAATATGAAATATTCCTATGAGATAGAGAAAGCTCAAAGCTCTTACATTAAATGTTAAATTATGTTATTTTTATCCGGATGATGAATTAGCAGTTTATGTTTCTAAATTTCTTTTCCATATTTATACTTTTACGAAGAACATTTGAATTAAATTGAATATTGTCTCAAGTTGTCAATAGTGATACATATTATACAAGAATTTCTTTCGTTTAATCAAATTAATTATTTGAGAGGGCGAACTTTAAAACAATCGATAAAATTACTCTTTTATGACTAGAAGATTACGAATTAGAGTCATTAAGTTTTTTTAAAAAAATCCAAGTTGATTATGTATGATAACCACAATCCTACAAAATAATGCATTCTATAATTATAATCATAATGACCAATATTTATATGTAGCATTCAAGAATCAAATGCAAACTAGCAAAATGTAAAGCGTGTGACAGAGCCACTATCAAACACGTTACAGCCTAAATCCACAAGTCTACCCCAAGCCGATTATAATTCCAACGAGGAGAATATAAGTCAGAGGCAAAGAAGTCCAGAAGGTATCCCTCTTCCTTTAATGGTTAAACAGAGATTAGGATCATCGACCTTGATTAAATATGTTTCTGTGATCATTGTCGTAATGTTGTGAGAATTTCATCCGCTAGCTTGTTCGAAGAATTAAAAAGCCTAGAGTTTCTTTCTTGACAAATAATATATATGCAAGAAGAGAAAGCAAGCTTTCTTAATGTACTATATGTTAATTTCTACCTTTATCGGTTGTATTTTTTGTAACATAATTAATTAAAGACATTTTTGATCTTATATTTGTTTATTTAATTAATTAACATATAAGATAAAATATATAGAATAAATATATTATGTAAATAAAATTATGATAAGATTATAATTATAAGATTCCTATTATATTTTAAATATCATTCTTAATTTTTTCCTAATCGTTATGTTAAGATTAGATGTTAATAAAGTAAAAATAATAACAAATATTATAATTTTTCCTTACAAAAAATAGTTAATCTCTTATATTAAAATGCAGAAATATGTGAGTGTTTATTAGAGAATAACTTTACTAAATTGACTTGATATGAGAATTCTAATCAGAACATTACTTGTACGTCTATGAAAATTCTTATTGTGATAATTCTATAAGTGACCCTATAATTTAAGATATTCAAAACATCTCATAAATTTTTTTTATATTTTGATATTATTTAGGTCTTATCCTAGTCAATAGTATCTCAATTAGTAGTTATTGAATATAATATGATCTATATAGAAGTAATTGAGTGATCAATATACGATTCTTTACTCTAAAGTAATTAGTGATATTATTCTATTGTCTTCGATTAATATTAATTTAAAAAATCTTAGTCAAAGTGGAATAACAATTTGAAAATAGTTTTCAAATATTATTGAAATAAGTAGTTATTGTTGAAGAAAAACTAATGATTGGACTCATTTATAGTAGATATTAATTTCATACTCTATATCTAATAAGAATATTTTATGTTAAAGATATTAAATTATAAAGAAAATTCATTAAAAAATTATTCAAAAATACTTTGACATTCATAATGTTTCGGTGATCATAATGAGTTGCTAAATCTTAATCTCAATTTATGAATATTAATCATTTAATTAAAAATTAAAGATAAATTAAAGGAATTTAATATGTTTAATCCTAAATATGACTTAGATATATCCATTACCAAAATATTTAGGAACTTAATAGGTCATATACATAGAATATTTTAAGAGAGAAAAAAGTAATATAATCAAATTGAATTTGATTGTAAAATTTAAAAAATTTTAGGATCAAATATAAAATATTTGATAAATAAAGACCAATATTAGATATTTAATATTATTTGAGTCTAATTGATAGTTAATTAGAGTTAATTATAATTTTAATTAATTAAATTTAGGATTATATTTAAATTAAAATATCAAAAGGTTCAAGTCCTATAATAAATAGATGTAAGGTCTTCAAAAGCTAGACTTCACTTGTAATTTTCTTTCAACCTATTCATGAGAGGTCAAACATTAGTGTGACCGTAGTAATTAAGATAAATTTGTTTTTGTTGCATGTGCCTTGGCCCTTCCAATTTGTCAAAATTGGTTGGTCATTGGTTGCATGCTTCTTTCATTTTTTGTCAACATTAATGGCCACCGTTTGCATGCCTTGGCTTCTTCCATTTTGTCAACAATGATGGCCACCGTTTGGAAAAATATTTTGGACAGATGCTTGAGACTTTAGCTATAAATAGAAGGGATGGTTGCAGGCTTAAAACACACCACTCCTTCCTCTTCTTTCAGGCACCAAAACAGTCATCCTTCCTTCATTCTTCTTTCATATTTTCTCTTGTTGAGAAATTTTGTAAAAGCCTTTTGTTGTACGTTCTCCACATATTAGTAAAATTGCTCACCCTCCGACTATGGACGTAGGTTACATTGACCGAACCACGCAAATCTTTGTGTCCTGTCTCATTTTATTTTGTCTATCTTTATTTTCGTTACTATTTTTCGGCCTATTAAATTTAACTGATATTCGATCCACGAGCATTTTCTTTAACAAACTGGTATCAGAGATTCTCTTGTTGGTCTAACTTACCGTATGCTCTGTGGTTGCCACTAAGTAGATCCTCCACATCAGAAAGTAATTTAGATTTTATTGTGAGTCCAAGCAAGGTCCACTGCCTCAGTTTTATCATGAGGGACCCACTGCCTAGGTTTTTTCTTGTGGGGTCCACTGCCTCGATTTTGTAAACTGAGTTCAGCTTGTGAGGCCCACGTCCCAACTTTGCCTGTGGGGCCCATATTCAATGCTTTTGTGGGGTCCGCTCTCTTGGTTTCACTTATGGGGCTCACTTGTCAAAAAATAGTCGGAATATCAATTTTTAGCCATTATGACGATAACGAAGACTTCTATTGAAAAGTTTGACCGGAGTATTAACTTCGGTATGTGGCAGCTCAAGATGCAGGCCATTTTAATATAAGATGGATGTGAGATTGCACTTGATGGAGTGGAGAAAAAGCCAACAGATGTGGCGTTAGATCAATTCACGTATCTAGATAAGAAGGCTAGATCAGACATCATATTGAATCTCTCTGATGAGGTTTTGCAGGAGGTTGCTGGTGAAAGCACAACTAAAGGTATGTGGGACAAGTTGAAGGCAATGTACATGAAGAAGACGGTGGAAAATTAGCTTTATTTGAAACAGAAGTTGTACATGTTGAGGATGACAGAAGGTACATCTATTCTTTCACATCTGGATAAATTTGATTCTCTTATTTTGAATTTGAAGAATGTAGATGTAAAAATTGATGATGAAGATCAAGCCATATTGTTGTTATGTTCCCTTCCCTAGTCCTTTAAATATTTTCGTGATACTGTGATTTATGGAAAAGAGTCAGTCTCATATATTAGTATTAAGTCTGCATTAAAGTCAAAAGAGCATATTGATAGGGACATCACTGAGGAGACTAGTGGAAGTCAGGTAGAGGGACTATTTGTGCAGGGTAGATATGAAAATAGAGATTTTGAAAGAAGTAGATCCAAAGGTAGGTCAAAATCCAGACATAGAAATAAAATTTGTAATTATTGCAAGAAAAAGGGGCATATAAAAGCTGACTGCTATAAATTGAAATATAAGGAGAAAAATAAAATTGAACAGAATAACAGCAATACCGCCTAAGCTAGTGTAGTGGTAGATGAGAATGAGAGAATTATCTTTGTAGCCACATAAGATAAAGTCAGGTCTAATAAGGAGTGGATTGTAGATTCGGGTTGTTCTTACCATATAAGTCCCGACAGGGAGTGTTTTTCTACTTATGAGTCATTGGATGGTGGAATTGTTTTGATGGGTAATAATGCTACCTGTAAAGTTGTTGGTAAAGGTACAGTCCAGATCAAGATGTATGATGGTATCATTAGAAAACTCACTGAAGTTAGACACGTTCCTGATTTGAAGAAAAATCTCATCTCTTTGGGCACTCTCGATTCTCAAGGGTGCAAGTTCTCAGCTGAAGGTGGAGTTTTGAAAATTTCTAAAGGTGCTCTTATATTGATGAAAGCTTGCAGGTCTGGTAGTTTGTATGTTTTGCAAGGATCTACAGTAACAGGTGTTGCGGCAGTCTCTACTGATGGTGACATTACCAAATTGTGGCACATGAATTTGGGACATATGGGTGAGAAGGGTTTAATGTTGTTAAGCAAGAGAGGCCTACACAAGTCAGTTTTAATTTTCCAGCTATTCACAAAACTAAAGGTACTTTGGATTATATTCATTCTGATCTTTGGGGGCCCTCTCGTGTTCCATCTAAAGGTGGTGCCCGGTATATGTTGACTTTTATTGATGATTATTCAAGGAAGGTTTGGGTGTATTTCTTGAAACATAAGAATGATGTTTTCTTAACCTTTAAGCAATGGAAAGTTTTAATTGAAAAGCAGACAAGAAAACATGTCAAGCGGCTGCGGACAGATAATGGTTTGGAATTTTGTGGAGGTGAATTCAATAAATTTTGCAAAAATGAAGGCATTGCTCGGCATCACATTGTCAGAATGACTCCACAACAAAATGGAGTCGCCAAGCGCATGAATCGAACTCTTTTGGAAAGGGCTCGGTGTATGATCTCTAATGCAGGGTTAACACTTGATTTTTGAGCAGAAGCCATTGCTACAGCTTGCTACATTGTCAACCGTTCTCCTTATGCTCCTCTTAATTTCAAGACTCCAGAGGAAGTTTGGTCAGATACTCCTGCTGATTACTCTACTTTAAGAATATTTGGGTGTCCAACATATATGCATGTAAATGAAGGAAAGTTAGAGCCTAGGGCTAAGAAATATATTTTCCTTGGATATGCTTCAGGGGTAAAAGGATATCGTTTGTGGTGTCCTGATCCTAAGTCACCTAAATTTATAATTAGTAGGGATGTTATATTTGATGAGTCCTCTATGTTGTATCCTAGAAAAGAGTCTTATAGTCCTTGTAATTTAGAAAAAGAGGATAGTATACAGAAAAAGGTGGAGTTAGAGATTGGTAGTTCACGTCCTTCACAGATGTCCTGTACACCTCAGACAGATCATGTTGATGAACCAGATCTTGATCATGTTCAAGATGAACCAGTAGAAGAAGAATATTCCATAGCTAGAGACAGACCAAGACGGGAGATTCTACCACCACAGAGGTATGCAAATTTAGTTGCATATGCATTATTAGTCTAGGAAACAGATAGAGACGGTGAACCTTCCACATATACGGAGGCTGTTTCAAGTGCTGATGCTGATAAGTGGTTGGTGGCCATGAATGAAGAAATGGAATCTCTGCATAAGAATGATACTTGGGTTCTGGTGAAGCCGCCAAAGGGTAAG
>JANQBM010000221.1:37232780-37248182 GCA_025594535.1 Erythroxylum domingense
ATCCACTGCAGATTTTATCCTCCTAGGACAAAAACTGTGCAGGGTAAGGTGTATTTTTTGGACCAACCAACTGACAATGCAACCTGTAGAGCTGCTTGTTGCAACTAGAACAAACGCAGGAAATTGAGCAACGGTATTTCCATGACAAATGGCAAACTTTACCTCATGAAGAATATAATTTGATCCGCATGTTCTGCACACGGGTCGGGTGGAGGGAGTGTGCATACTGGACGTCCTACGTGAGAAAGTGTGGGTGTTTCTGCTGGTTCATCATTGCACATGTATGTGAATTTTTACATGTGTTTCGTGTATTCGATGAGATTATTTAAAATTAAATCCTTTACTGAAATATTAATTACATATTTGAAACATGATTGTTACCTTTTATTGTTATAAGAATAAATTATATTAGATTTTTTGAGCAACTTCAAAGTTACTTTAATGTAAATATGTTTAGTCTTATAATAGTAGATAGATTTTAACGAAATTTGTGTGATTTGGATAAATAAAATTATGACCATCTAAATTAAGAGACAAGTTAGGAATAACATATAAGATATATTTTGGTAAGGAGTTATTACCTTAAGGATCTAGGAGTTATATTAGATGTAATTGATAAAGATGTTGTCTACCTAATTTTAGTTTAGTTGAGTTATTGAGCAAACTCAAAATTAACTAAATTTAAATAGGATCTTAGCTTACTAGAGAGATTAGATAATTTGTTTGAATAGTAGTGATGACTACTATTTTGAACTAAATAATAAAAGTAGCCAATTATATGATTAAAGTGTTAATCTTATTTGGTTATCATGACATATAACCTATAACTTGTATTCCTTATATTTATTTAGTTCTAAGTAGAAATTACTTTTGTTTAGTATAGAAAGAAAAGTTATATGCCCATTATGCAATATTGTTATTAATCCCTATTGAGGATATCAGTGACAAAGTTTGAGAGATATCAATAAAATATAGATGGAAAAATGTGGTGACATTTTAGAATTGATTAATGTCTTATAAACTTTAAAAGTAATATATAAGTGGATGTTGACACCATAGTATTGTTCTACTTAATTTAGTTTACTAAAAGTATAAATAAGAACTACCATTAGAAGAATTTGTTATAGTATGATAATAGTTATCATTAGAAGAAGATACTTGCATGACTTTTCTTACTAATACAAGGTATAATAGAGATCATATGTTTCTAATTAATACTTCTAAGTATTTGATATTGAATTTGATTCAAGATTACTACAATGATCAAGGTATGATAAGAAATATAATTAAAAGTAGTTAGTCTAAGTTTTTACAAATAGTTTGTATATGTTGGGTTAATGGATATTTAAGCTTAACATAAGTGATAAGAATACAAATTTAGAATATTGTGACTATATTTTTGTGCCACATTAGTTAAATCATTATAATGAGAATCATAAAGTTCCATACAAAGATTTATGTACCCTTTGATTATGAATCGTATGAAACTTATAAAACTTGTTAGGTTGAAAAATGACCAAATCAACCTTTGGTGAAAGGATAATTACTTTATGAAATCTTATACATATAATGTATTAAACTTACTAATAACTTGCTATGATAAAGTCATACATAATAGACGAAGTATATAATTAAAATTTTAAAAAGTAAAGTATTTAAACCTAAGTAGAAGTTTAATATTGAGAATGTCAAAGCAATTCGATAAAATTGATATTATGAGTTTTCAATTTTATTAGTTATCTATAGGGAATGAGATTCTCTAGTGAAAAGCTCCACAACAAAATTTTATAATAGTATATATTTATGTAAAGAGAAAATACAATTTGCAATATTATATGATGCAATATTTATTCCTTCTATAACTATTCCTAATATAACAACTTGACTTTGGTAGTTCTAATTATATCAATTAGAAAGAATCCATAATAGATATAGAATGGTAAGACTTTTAAAAGAGTTAAAGTTAATGACTTTAGAATCTGAAGCTTAGTTAAAGCTTATATTATTCAAAAAGTTTAGAATTAAATTAGATGTATAAGATTATGATTTATCCAAAATGTTGGATATCATCTTATGAATATCGTTGAATAAAATGTTTGTTTCATTGCATACTTATAGAAGAATAGTTCTCAAGATAAGTTGTGAAAGTAATATGGAGTTTGAAAAAATTCAAATCTCATGACAATACATCCAAATGGAACTAGTGTCTTGTTGATATATTTGATTTATTGTCAAAAGGTTACAAGGTGTTGAAAGGTGAAAGGTAATAACTTAATTTTAAGGAATATAGATCTATAACGATAGATATAAAAATTTCTCACCTTTTTTATCCAAATTATATAGATAATGTACTAAAAATATTTAGCATTTGAGATATTTAATAATTATGAAGTGTTAAAGATATGTATAAGTTGATATTTGAGTTCAAGGTCATATGGATATTAACTTTAGTTTGATAGAAGTAAGTCCTAGTGAAGGAATATTTTATTTAGAATATATTATTTTAAGTTGTTAAGATTCTAATATAGCACTAATTTCTAATGAAGCCATAATACCATTTTAATATAGTACAAATGATTATTTATATAAAAATTTCTTTAATGAGTTAGCCTAGTTACTTACATTGTTGAAGCAGTAATGTATTGTAAAACAGCATAACCATTAAGCATGCAAAAGGAGGTAAGATATCTTTTTCAACAAAAAAAAAGGGGTAAGGTCTCATAAAAAATCCAAGTATGTATTTAGATAATTTCTCTTAATTACGATGATAAATAAAATGAAAGTTTTAAGAGTTTTGCAAGTACTCACTTAAGAGAATATTGTAGAATTATCTTATTAAACCACTATCTTAACAATAGCATGGTCACTGTATGGTGATATGATATAAGATACCTAATTGATTGGCTTATATTAAATGGGAGAATATTGTCCTATGACTTATAGCTAATTAATTATTATCCTATGACTTATAGCCAATTAATTAGTTATAGTTTTTATGACATAATTAATTTAAATCATTCTTTATCTTGTGTGTATTTGTTTAATTAACTAGCATATAAGATAAAGTTTATGGATAAATATATTTTGAAAATAAAATTATGAGAAAATTATAATTATAAAATTCATATTGCATTTTAATTATCATCCCTAAATTGTTGCTAACCATTGCTATATTAAGATTGAACATTAATGGAGTAGAAAGATTAGAACACATTATATTTTATCTTTATGAAGGAGGTAGTTGATATCATAGATTAAAGTATAAAGGTACTTAAACAAACATGTAAGTACTTGTCAGAAAATAATTTTATTGAACTGACTCGGTATGATAATTCTATTCAAAATATTATTTTTATGTCAGTAAAAATTCTAATTGCGATAATTGTAAAGGTTTTACTTTGACTTGAAATCTCTAAAGTATCTTATATAAGAATTGATATATTTTGATACTATTTGGAACTTATTTTAGTCGACAGTAGCTTAGTTAGTAGTCACTGGAATGGTAGCTATTGGATAAAGCATGAATTATATAGAAATTGTTGAGTGATCAGTATAAGATTCATTACCCTAAAGTAAATATAGAGGATATTCCCTTATTCTTGATTAGTATTGATTTAGTAAATACTTTACTAAGGTATAATGAAAATTTATACATTAAAAGAATCAGTTATTGATAATGGAGAACTAATATAATTGGACTTATAAAGATTAGACATTAATTATATACTCTTTGTATAGTCAAAACATTGTATGATAAAAAGATTGAATTATATAAAAAAATCATAAATGAAAAGGTTAATCAAAATCCCCTTGACATTATTAATATTTAGGTAGTCATAATTTGTTGCTAGATGCTAATCTTAATCTATAGATATAATTAACGTAATTAGAAAATTAAAGATAAATTAAAAGATTTTAATTTATCTAATCTCATATATAGTTTAGGGTTACAATTTATATCCATTATCAACATTTTTAGAAATTGAATAAGTCACACACATACAATGGTTTAAGAGAAAAAAAAGTAATTTGATCAAGTTGGACTTAGTTGTTGAGAATATTTAATATCAAATATAAGGTATTTAATAAATAAGAACCAATATTATATATTGGATCTTATTTAGACTAATTGGTGCTTTATTATAGTTAATTAAAATTCTAATTAAATTTTAATTAAAATTAGGATTATATTTTAGTTAAATTATTAAAAGGCCTAAGTCATATTATAAATAGGCATAAGATCTTTAAGAGCCAACATTTCTTTCTTTCCCCTCTCTATACTATTTGTAGAGTTATCAATATATTTTTGTGGATATTATTAGAGGTCGGATGTTTATGCAACTATAATAGTTAAGATAGAACTGTTTTAGAAATCGATTTAAAGGAAGTTACAAAAGAAGAGAACCGAGCTTCATATTAAAGTATGATTTATAATTCATACTTTATTATGTTTATGCATTAATCATGTTATAGATTAAAGTGATATTGTCATTCGTGAAATTATAAAAAAAAAACTAATTTTCTTCCATTATATGTTAGGTATGATCCCCCCCTAATTTTGCTAAATACAATAGAAATAAAATTAATGTCAATCATCCGTTCGATAGTTTGCCTTTAATCTTGGAATCAATTAAAAAAAAGTAGTAGTTATGGGATTCTAAATAGTTATTACATCATATGCAAGACTTATCATCCTCGCAGGTAAGCTTAACTTTGGTTATAGGTATTATACTTAACCAAACTAAGTGAATATAATTTAAAGTACGGGGGAAGCAGATTCTCCGAGCATATTTATTGTTAAAAAGTTTAGAAGAAGATAATCCAAGCCTTATGGAGGAGAGATTTTAAGCATTAATAGTTAGGAATGATAATTTTAGCTTGATCCGGCTTAACCTAATTTTGGCATGAGTTTTTCGAGCCAAGGGTTAGCTATGAGCGGAGCTAAGTCGAGCACTGTGGCCCGACCAAAATGTAAAAGTGATATCATTTTTGAATTTTTTTTAAAAATATAACAGGCCGGCTAGCCTTTGGTCTAATTGGGCCCAGGCTGCTCCTGACTCGGCTAAGCCCAGCCCAATCCGACCGGATGTTATGTATATTAACAGTAAATTAAGACCATCTTCCTTTAATAAAAAATACCAGATACTTTAGCATTAAGGGGAAGAAAACCTCAATAGTTTGTCCTGTATGGTCCTACCTTGTAAATGATCGCTTCAAAACATTAATGTTTAATTTATCTTTAGGGTCAGTTTTGTCTTTTTTGCTCTCACAATGATCGTCATCCCTACTCACACGTCGTCGTTTTTGATGATCACTCGATGTAAACTCCCATCGCTTCCCCAAAGCGAGTGATAGACTTCCACCAATCACAATTGCTGAAAACAACGGCTACAACTGGCTGAAATTTTCCACGCTCTCATAGTGCGCGTGAACAGGAGTAAAACATTCTTCTTGGTCATGGCTCCTCAATTATCATTAGATTGTGTAGAGCATGAGTTAGCGATTTTTGAATAAACCGCGAGGGAATTGGAGAGGTTCAATGATCGAAGAATTTTAATCGGCTTCTTTAAAGTTTATTAATACATCCAGCGAAACCCCAATTCTTTATTCCTCCGATCGTTTCCAAGAAAAAAGGACAAATGGGATTGTGGGAAGCTTTTCTCAATTGGCTTCGAAGGTAATCTCAAAGGGATTTCTTTTTTTCTATTGTGCATGTTATCATTGTTGATTGGATCCCTTTTTTCTTATGGAAGTTGAAATTAGGTTAATTGTTTTGATTTATTTAATAAAAAAATTATATTCTGTCCAAAAGATTGAATCTATTGAGCTGGATTCTTAATGAATGCACGCTGGTAAGTAAGCTTCACTCGGATTAGTGTGTTACAACTGTTTGCTTAATTCCTTTGTTGATAATATAGTTTGAATTTTCGGTTAATCTGAAGCAATTGTGGGATATTTTCGTTTTAGTTATTAATATAAATTCTATGATTAGTAGTTTGCCTTTGGAAGACAAAAGTTTGTTGCTTACCTAGATGACAAGTACTTAGGTTGTTGCTACTTGTTCAACATTTTAGCATGAATTTGAATGAGTATTGGAATTATATGGCATTCTAGAACATGGGCAACCTAAATGTTTGATAGTGTTTGGGATGAAGGCAATGGCAACAGCCAATGGGAATTAATCATCACGGGGCAATATCAAGTGTTGCCTCAATTGTTTATTATGTATAAACTGATTAGTGAAAGGTTAAGGTTTATAGATTGAAGACTATGCCCTGAAGTGAACTAGTAGTACTTTGGTGACTCATTGGTATATTGCCCTACATATGAGTGAATACTTCCTGTGAAACAGTCAGATTTGTGCTAAAGTGAAGACACATTATATGAATGCACGGCTGTTATGAAGCAGAATGTGTAATTGAAGTGTATATGGTCTCTATTCTTACTTTTTTTTTTTAATGATAGTCTCTTTTTCAAGCAAGAAATGGAGCTGTCTCTGATAGGACTTCAGAATGCTGGCAAAACATCACTTGTAAATGTTGTTGCAGTAAGTGAAGTTTCTTACGGATCATCTCCTATGTCTTTGTGTACTTTTTGTTTGGTGCTGCTGGTCAATTTATGTTTCTGGTTCTTTCTTCCAGACAGGTGGATATAGTGAGGATATGATCCCAACGGTGAGTCATCTTTATGATAATTCCAGAATATGTTCCTTGCATTATGCTGCCTAGAGGGTTTCATTTTTATAGTCAAAGCTTTTTATTTGTATAACTTTGAACATTATGTTGATTATTTTCTTTTGTTTGCAGGTAGGGTTTAATATGAGGAAGGTAACCAAAGGAAATGTCACAATAAAGCTTTGGGATCTTGGAGGTCAACCAAGGTTTCGCAGTATGTGGGAAAGATACTGTCGTGCAGTTTCAGCCATTGTGTACGGATATGCTTATATACATAACAGTTGGACATTTTACTTTAGTTTTGATCTGTTATATACACAAACTGTGAGAATATATCCCAGGGAAGATGATATGTGGTACTCGTGACTTTAGCCTGAATATGTTTTATGTCATCTTCCTTTTGTCAAGTTCCCAGTTTGGCTATTGTGTTTTGCATTGGAGCTTCAAAGCCCCTGATTTTACCGTGGATTATCTTTTGTTACACTTTTCTCATTGCATGAAATTCTCGTACTTGTCATTGTAATTCAATCCCATTGATACTGGATACATCACTTACCGTACAAAGCCTTCGATTTATGGGATATTTTTTAAGGAAACTCTTTATTCTATTATACCTTCAGCATGCACTACTTATTCCTCCTACAAAGCTTAAGTTCTTGGACCGGGGAATGGTTATTTTGATAGTATTGTGAATCTGTTGACACAGTCTCTAGTCCTTAGTAAGAGTAGAATTTTGGCTTTTGGTCCATCATCTTTTCCACTGGTAGGCACCCCCTTCCCTACGAAAAAGATATACTTTCTTCATCACTCTTAAATTTGAAAATTTTCACCCATATGAAACTATATATGACATTTTACTGCATAAAGGCTGTTCAGATGTTAAATGTCTTTATGCTTGTCGTTTACAATCAACTTCTGATTTTCCAAGTTATTGACGGATTCTTGAATTTGCAGATATGTTGTAGATGCTGCTGATTACGATAACTTACCTGTGTCAAGAAACGAATTACATGACCTTTTGAGTAAGCCCTCACTAAATGGCATCCCCTTGCTGGTACTTGGGAATAAAATTGACAAACCCGGAGCATTGTCTAAACAAGACTTTACAGAACAGATGTAAGTAGCTACTGAAATTTTCCCAAGTCTTTTTGAGTAATGTTGGTGCTCGTGTCATGTCAAAATTTCAATCTTCTGCAACCTTTTTACCACTTGGTGACACCATGAGTTAATTTCCTTCGACTTTGCAGGGCCCTCAAATCCATCACTGATAGAGAAGTTTGTTGTTTCATGATCTCATGTAAGAATTCAACCAACATTGATACAGTTATTGACTGGCTCGTAAAGCATTCAAAATCAAAAAATTAAGTACGAGATTTTCTAGTCTCTCAGCAGTCACTGTCAGATAACTGGATTTCAGACTGATTGAAGTGGCTTCTACTGGTTCTAACTGGATATTAATGTCTGACCATGGGGTTATCTTGTCTTTGTGTTCATGCGGGTTGATTTTTGATTTTGGGGGAGCTTTCTATTATTACTGAGATGGAAACTGGCTTGAGTTATTGTACAGTTATTAATCGATGTGTGATTTATGGGTGTAAACATACTTATTTTTATTCTTATTTCGAATGAAACAATGATTTTGATGCAACCATGTATGAGGCTGCTATAGCGACTATCTTTCATCTCAGCATTAGCAGCTACTATCTTATCTCATCAAATAGGTCCACTTTAAGGTTTACTGCTCGCAATGACGACATTCTTTCTTAACTTTTCACCATGCCTCTCTCTTTTTGCTAACTTTTCCACACTCTCTGGCCTTCATTTTGAATGCTTTAATCACCCCTTAGATCCAATTAACCAAAAGATTTTTTTTTTCTTATAAATCCATAAACATAAACAACCCTTAGCCCATTCCTCCAAGAAACAGAAAGATTCTATATTTTTAAAGTCGAAACGGAAAAGACATAATACACACAAATCAACCATTGCTCACCATGACAAAACAAGACCCATTTATTTTTCTTCACAATAGCCAGTACTAATCTCTGTAATTAATCCTAAACATTTAAACTCACCTTTTATATAATAAATGAAACAAACGTCTCATTTTGACCATCAATACCTCACAAATTCGAGGTGGAGAAATCTTCATATTCTTGTAGTAGGTTGAGGTTGACCAAACTGACATTCTGGTCCTTTGTCTTTGTTGGCTTAATTTGTCTCTTCTTTTGTCATCGACCGTTAAATCACTTACCGTTCGATCTATCACACCTTTCACTTTGCATGTCCTCTTGGGACGGACTCGATTAGGAGAAGTAGATCAATCCGTAGGCTAGATTCCAATCTTGCTCTGAAATAATGAGGCAATGGTCGTAGTTGGGTTTGACAATTTAACAACTACTTCGACCCATCTTTGAAACGCTTCTTTATTAAAACAATTAATTTTAACAAAAATTTCATTAGTTTAATAGGCTAATAAATTATCTTTTTATTAGATTTAATACTATCATTTATCTATAATTCATATTTGTATAAATAATTAATAATTTAAATTTATTGATTTTTATCGTCAATAAATAGAATTGTAAAAATTAAATTATTTTACATACCATTACTTACATAAAATTATAAATAAACATTTTATAAATTAATATAAAATTTGATAAATATTAATTTATCATATGTTATTAATAATTATTAACAAGTTCATTAGATTTAAGTGCTTTATTTAATTTTTCATTTTATTATATAACAATTTAATAAATAAGAAGATTGCTATGTTATAATTATGGATATTTTATTATACATATATATTCATTTTTATTTATAAACAATTATTTAATAGTGATAATTGTTTAGTATTTCAATAGATTAATGAGATAGAAAAATTTATTTTGAATTTAGCCGACCGAGTTTAATATATGTAATAAGATACGAAAAGTTAATTAATACTAACATCAAATTTGTCAACAATACAATAGAAAGAGTTAATCATGATTATAACAAGTCATAAAATAAGAAAAATTAATTAATAATAAGAATTAAATAATTAATTTTTATATAATTAATATTAATATTATTTAAATAATAAATATAAATTTCATTATTAAATAAAAATATTTAATATATTATTATATAAAATAAATATATTATTACCTGTTATAAATAAAAATAAATTAATAAAACAATTTAAATATGAGTATACCATGAATAAAAGTAACGATTTGCATGTATCATAAAACAACTTAGTTTTGAGTTTGAGTCGTTAAAAGAGAGAAAAAAGGAATTTTTCTTATTAACAATCCTCTAACTTTTTGAGATTATTTTTTGATCGGATCAATTGCGAAAATCTCGTTTTCAGCAGCAATATGGGAGAGTAGAATTACTGAAAATTTAGAACTGAAAAGAACCTGATGCTGATTGATGAAGTAGTGATCAATTAACAGTCTACTAATCAGTATGTGAAGACTTTTTATGCACAGAAATATATAAACTATGTAAAAATTTGAAGAATCTTGAAGTTTCAAATTTACCTTTTTTAAGACTTTAAAAATAAGGCTTAGAATTAATCCGAAGAAGTTAAAATATCTTACGTGTATATATATATAAAAAATAAAACTGCTTAAAAGGGAAAATCCAAAAGCAGGGGTAGAGATACTCGAGAAGATAAAGTAGAAGGCAGGGACAACTGAAACATTTATTCGTAACACATTCTTCTTGCTTTACTTTACCAATGGGTCCGTTTGTTTGTCGAGAAAATCGAGGAAAGGGGAAGGGAAAATGATTCTGGAGAGATTTTTCTTTTCCTTTTCCGCTGTTTTCCCGTCATGCGAACGGAGCATCGTAGCACGGTGATAAAGTTTCTCTCTTTTCTCTCTCTCGATTTACTTGTAGTATTTGGTGGTGTTGTACATCGTTGTTAAATATGACAATCAGCTTCGTCCTGGTGTCTTTCTTTCGCTTTATTCATTTCTACTTCGAATTTTTCTTTTTTATTGTTTTTGGTTCAAGTTTCAGTAAAGAAATGGCCATGTAAAATCGTTTAACGAGTTTTGGTTATTTGAGCTGAAAGTTAAATCCGGTGCATCCATGCGTCGCGGACTTGATAGGCTTAAATGGCTGGGTCGTGTAAGGTTTTCAGTTGAGGAACTATTAGTTATATGCTCCTTTCTTTTATAATTTAATGCCATTTTCGCCTTTGCCAAGATTTTGCAACTGTGCTATGAATGTAGCAATACATGCAGTACAGTGCCCAAGAACGTACTTGTCTCTGCTCCTTCCGTAATAAACATAACTGTTTTAGTCCACTTTGGCTGGTGCTTGATCAGGTGAATGATCTTCTCGTGCATCATTTCTCAGAGTTGAGGGGCTTGAGAGACGTGGCTTTTCTTTAGTTGTTGGACGCATTTGTATGTCTAGATTGAACTCTTAAATTACCTGCTTTTTGCTTCACAATCCCAATATTTGAAATCCTGGAAGAATTAGTTTTTTGAACTCATGAAAATTGTAGGTTATTGTTCTTGTGCTTTGGCCAGAAAACAAACGGAATGATTTAACTTCAATGTTGCTAAGGACAAAGAATATGTAGATTTATAATTCATGTTGTAGTTCTAGCTTTGACTTTTAGCCAGATCATCGAATCACAATTATTTTGACTGAAGTTTTGAAAGAATAGAAATAAGGTTAGGAATTCCGAGAATCTTTCTGGGACCTCTCTCGTCCAAAGTAGAATCATGCTACTAGGGCAAATGCGTATCTTGTGTAGTTGGTAAAGATGACTTAGTCCCCAAATTAGTCTCTTGATGTAAAAAGATGATAACATCACAAGATTTCTAATTTTAGACTTTTGATTAATTCTTAGTGGTGCATTAATGCTATTGTCAGATGCAAAGGACATATAAGGGGATCGGACTTTGCTTTATTGATCTGCAGTTTGATGGTTTGTTTTTTATCCATTAATAACCTCATAGATTGTTTGGTTAGCCTTCTAATCATGCAATTTTGAGTTTATGTTTATTGTTATTAATTATCCACTTGAGACTTGTTATGTTTTTATGAATGTGTTTTACGTAAAATGACTTTGTCGCCACTAGATGAACTGATTTAAACAAACTTATGCCCGGCTACAGTTACTCCATTTCCTAATTTTTGTGTTTTTGGTTTGTAGTTCATTGAAGTGACTGAATTTACTCTAAAAATGATTCAAGATGTATCCAAGTTAAAACAGGTGGCTTTGAATTGATTTCCAGGGCCATGCAGTTATCCTCAATTTCTGAACATCTTATTACTCATCACTTCAAACTTTAGAATCTGACTAGTATAAGTTACATGTGCTTATTAAAACTTCCTTTTGATAGCTATGCTGTTGATTTTAGGCCAGATCTGCAATAAAATTTTTCAACTTTTATGTTGAGGATAATTATTTGTCTTAATTTTTTAAAGGTAAAAGATGGAATTAGTGTTGATTAACTTGTGACCTTCTGTTTGGTAAAATTGCTCTTATAAATCTTTAAAAGGAATCAAATTGCACTTTATTAGGCATTTTCTTGGTACTTTGTTGAAGTTTTTTAATGAAATTTTGCAGGCAAAAAGCTGAAAAAGTGTAATTGTGTTTATTTGTCAAGATCTATAATTGTATCCTCTCCAGTCACATTTGTAACCTCATATTGCTAGTAAAGTTTCTAGAACAGATAAGGGAAAGCACCAAAATGTTAGAGCCTATAGACCTTAGTTTTCTGAATGTGACTGTTGATCTCTGACCTATCAAAGTAAGCAGACTAGTTTCTGGAAATTTAATCTTCATGGTTTGTAATGTTTGAATCATGTTAGTACGTCCACAGCTGATAGCTAACACTGCATATTTGCAAGTTACAATTCCTTGGACACGGCTGCTGATGTACCTTCCTTCCTTGTCAGATGAATTTTACAAGTTGCGTTGATTTCTTTCTCATACTGTGGATCAAGGACAGCATAATTCATATTTCTGAGATCCACTGTAAAATTTGGTTGATATTAGTAGAAGAACACTGTACTATCCAATAATTTGAACAGGGATTGGTTATGTCAACAAGTAGAAAGCAGTTTTTATGAATGTTTCTCGATAGCAATATGTCCTAATTCAGCTGACTGCTTGTACAAACATGCATGTTTGTAAATGTTTGGTGTGTGCGTTTACATGTTCATGTGTTGTATTTAATTTCTTGTGCATTTTACTGGTTGTGTTTGATGAGGAGGTCTACTATGAAAGTTTCAGTGACAAGGTTGATTTCAGATTGGTCTTTCTTCTTTTAAATGAAACTAGGCACATGTATGATCCTAGCTTATTCATCTTGAAGTGGATCCCATCTTCATATTTTACTTAACATTTCACTAGTGTAGATTAGAAACCAACCCCCACCATCAATCCCCTGGCCCCACCAAAAAAAAAGAAAGAAAATTCATGCATATTCAGTCTTTAGTGGTATATCAATTTTTAATGGGAGCATCAACTTTTGGTTGATTTCTGCACATAAAGTATGTCAAACTGTAATCTACTTCGGATAGTACATGGGTCCCTGAATTTACTAACTGTAATTGTACAAAGGAAAAAGTGGTATTTCATTTTACTAGAGTTGACTTTTGACCAGATGATAGAATGACAGTTGAAAAGGACAAAAGCAAGGTGGGGCATTCCGAGAATCGAACTCGGGACCTCTCGCACCCAAAGCGAGAATCATACCACTAGACCAAATGCCCTTTGGTTGGAATTAATGTTGATTAATTTGTTACCTTGTATTTGCTCAAATTGCTTTTAAGGATCTGTAAAGGGGATCATATTGCACCAACATTAGCTTGTCTTAGGCTTTTGTTTTGTACTTCGATGAACTTTGTCAGTGAGATTGCATGCAAAAAGCTGAGAAACTGTTCTCATGTTTTTACTGGTTGTGTTTGATGAGGTGATTTCAGATTGGTCTTTCTTCTTTTAAATGAAACTAGGCACATGTATGATCCTAGCTTATTCATCTTGAAGTGGATCCCATCTTCATATTTTACTTAACATTTCACTAGTATAGATTAGAAACCAACCCCCATCAACAATCCCCCGGACCCACAAAAAAAAAGAAAGAAAATTCATGCATATTCAGTCTTTAGTGGTATATCAATTTTTAATGGGTGCATCAAACTTTGGGTTGATTTCTGCACATAAAGTATGTCAAACTGTAATCTACTTCAGATAGTACATGGGTCCCTGAATTTACTAAATGTAACTGTACTCAAGGAAAAAGTGGTATTTTATTTTACTAGAGTTGACTTTGGACCAGATGATAGAATGACAGTTGAAAAGTACAAAAGCAAGGTGGGGCATTCCGAGAATCGAACTCGGGACCTCTCGCTCCCAAAGCGAGAATCATACCACTAGACCAAATGCCCTTTGGTTGGAATTAATGTTGATTAATTTGTTGCCTTGTATTTGCTCAAATTGCTTCTATGGATCTGTAAAGGGAATCATATTGCACCAACATTAGCTTGTCTTAGGCTTTTGTTTGGTACTTCGATGAATTTTGTCAGTGAGATTGCATGCAAAAAGCTGAGAAACTGTTCTCATGTTTTTTCTCTAGATCTATACTTTTATCCTTTCCAGTCACATTTCTTCCTCATATTACTAGGAAGGTGACTATAACAGATAAAGGAGAGTAGCAGAACTTTGGAGCCTATAGGCCTTAATAGCTGGACATGACTAATCATCTCTTGCCTATCAAAATAAGCAGACTATTTTCTGGAAATTGAGTGTTCCTGGTGTGTAATGTTTGAGATCATGTTAGTACCTCTTCCTTGCTCGCAAGATGAATTTTGGGTGGTGCATTGATTGTTTTCTCATGTTGTGGATTAAAGACAGCATAATTCATATTTCTGAGATTGATTGGAAGAATTGGTTGATATTAGTAGAAGAACACTGTACTATCCAAAAATTTGAACAGGGATTAGTTAAGTCAACGAGCAGAAAGGACTTTTTATGAATGTTTCCTGATACCAATATGTCCTAATTCAGTTGACTGCTTGTACAGACATGCATGTTTATAGATATGTGGTGTATGTGCATTTAAATATCCATGTATTTAATTTTATGTACATTTGCTGGTTGTGTTTGAGGAAGAGATCTCTCATGAAAGTTTCAGTTATAAGAAACGTTGATAGAAGGTGTCATTGGTCTTTCTTCTTCTAAATGAAGCTGGTACATGTATGATTTTATCCTGTTCATCTTGAGGTGGATTCCATCTTCATATTTTATATATAAATTTACTGGCTTAGATCAGAAAACAACACAAGAGGAAACACAAAATCATGCATATCCAGTCTTTATTGGTATATCCATTTTTAATGGGGGCATTGACTTTTGGTCGCATTTTGACATAAAATATGCCGAAACATAATAATAGGTCCCTGAATTTACTAATGTAATTGCAGTCATTGAAAAAATGGTATGTTATTGTACTTGAGTTAACCGCTGACCCAATGATAGAATGACATTTGAAAAGGATAAAGCAAAGTGGGGCATTCCCAGAATCAAACTCGGGACCACTTGCTCCCGAAGTGAGAATCATACCACTAGACCAAATGCCCTTTGATTAAGATTAATTTGTTTATTACTGTATTTGGTCAAATTGATCCTATGCTCCCGAAGTGAGAATCATACCACTAGACCAAATGCCCTTTGATTAAGATTAATTTGTTTATTACTGTATTTGGT
>JANQBM010000221.1:37248282-37258877 GCA_025594535.1 Erythroxylum domingense
CAAATTGATCCTATCAATCTGTCAGGTTGTCAATCTGCACAACATTTCTTATATTAGGCTGTAAATTGCAAGCAAAAACCTTGAAAGGTGTCCTCGTTTCTTATCCTTTAACTCATGTTTCTAACCTCATACTATAGTACTAACAAGGTGTTTAGAACCGATAAAGGGAAGTATCAAAACTTTAGAGCTTATTAGGTCTCAATTTATTGAGCTTTATTAAAGATCTGATTGTGTCTTGCATTGATAGATATCATGTAAATATTTCTACTGTCTATAAGACTGCATACTTAAATAGTTACTTATGATATGTTTTTTCCTTTAACATCAGCAGCTGATATAACTTCTTTGTTAATAAGATAAATGGTTAGTGTTTCACGGATTGTTTACTCGTGTAGTGTATCAAAAAGAAGACAACATAAATTCATAGTTCTGAGATCCTACAGAGAAGTCGGTGGATATTAGTACAGGAACATCCGAACATTGAATAGATTTTGTTTAGACCATGAATTGAAAGGGATTTGTAGCAACGCATCTTTGTTGCAATATATGATAATTCAGTTGAATGCTTGGACTTTTGTGTGTGGTTGTCTCATTTGTAGATCACACGTCCGAAGATAGAGGTATATACATATGTGGTTATAATTTATAAATGTTGATGTCTTGGCTTTAGTTCATGTGCAATTGACCGTGTTTTTGGTGAAGTGATATCTCTTGTGATTGCTTCAGTGGTCAGAGAGTTTGGTAAAATGTTCCACTGAGTTTTGGTGAATACTGATTGCCCTGTTGATTGTGATTAGTATGCTCTGGAGTGGTACTTGGATTTGTAAAATGAAACCTCTGCCTCTTTAACATTTTCTGGATTGATCATTTCCCTAGGCTTGGATGCAAAAACTATATACATACTAGTCAGTAAAATATATATTTCCTGGAACTTCATGTCCAACTTTTTTCGTTTAATTTATGTACTTGATTAAAATTTCACCGAGAACTTTCCCCCTCATAGAGCAAGTCCGTACGTCAAGTGATTTGCAAGGGAAAAAGGTTGCAAAAGAAGGGGCATTCCGAGAATCGAACTCGGGACCTCTTGCACCCAAAGCAAGAATCATACCACTAGACCAAATGCCCTGGATGAAAAATTGTCGCATATTGTCCGTTCTGTTAAACAGAACACATCCATACTAGGGACACACTATAGAACGGGCTCTGATAGCCGAGAAAAAGATAAAGGAAAGGCCGTGGTATAGATGGACAATATGGACCTGGACTCTTAAACTTTCAACAGTCTATTGTGCTTTCTATATCTCCATGCACGTGCATGGTGAGGTTGACAAGCCACATCAACACGACTAAATTATTAGTTGGTTTGTTTCACTTTCACCATGTTAGTCTGTTAGTGGTCAAATTATACATCCTTGCAAGAGGTAGATCTAACCGAAAAAGCTCACATTACACCTTGAGCCGCTTCATAGATTGCTCAATAATATAAATGCTACTGGTGTAGTGACAATTGCAAAGAGTTTATTCCAGTGAAAAACTCCTTTTCAATCCTCTAGTACTTCACATTCACCAAATTAGTCACCTAAACTGTTTGCTTATCTAAGCTGTTGCAATATTAACCAAGTACCTCTATCCTAACAAAATTTGAAGAGAAATCAGGATCTTCCTCCAAGTTGGATGCTGACAGCATCCATACTAATCACAGAACTGAGCTAACCATCTACTAATCCTAAGCAGCACAACCATTATACGAAGTGGACTTAATCTCAGGTACTGAATTAATTTCCTGAGTTTGGCTGAGGAGTTTGGTGAATGTATATTTTTATTACGTGGCCTTGGGAGGACCTGAACAAGTCCCTGCACTCCTCCAGATCCGCATCACAAGTCAAAAGGACTGGTTCCTGATCATCATCCAAGTACCTGAGATGAATTCCATTAAGATTGTCTATACTGAAACGTTGAGCTATCTCTCGTTGCAAGTCTTTGAAACCCCAATTTGGTTGCAAGCTTAACCTGATATTTTCGTCTCTGAAAGTGGCTTTAATCCTCAAGGCAACCCCATCCGTTAAAATCTTGACGAAGCCTTTTGACTGAATTGACGGCGTCTGAATACTTACATGTTCGTCAACTGGTTTGTGGCTTTGGGATATTGCACGGAATTTCGACTCCTCCTGGTTTAAGGGATTTAGTTCCGTCTGATTGCAAGTTTTCACTTCCACTGCAACTCCCTCCATCATAGGGTCATTTCCAGTGTTTAAGCCATTGATAGTGCTGTTAAGCTGCTTTGCATCACTGGAACAGCATATAAGTGAAGTAGAGTTCTGACTGCATGAAGAGGAATGGGATCCTGAATCAGCACCCTTGGAGATTTCAGAGCCTCCCTCAGGTTTTGTGTCCAACTCATTGAGATTTTCACTCGGCTCGAGTCCAGTAAAGTGGTCATTCCCAAAAAGATTTGGAGAGTTCAATTCAGGAAATGTTGTATAGAAGGAATCAAGTGGAATAACACCATTACCACCATGGACAGAGTCCAGTAAGATTTGGAGTTTCTTCAAGGAATGACCAACCTTTTTGATTTTTCGAGAAGGCCAGCGGGTTATACCATGTTGCCTACATATCCTCTTGAGGGTAGTAGGGCCAACTGCAAGTGGCAGAAACAAAAAACCTGTTAGTCAGATAGTCTACATTTTTCAGAACCTGCCTACTTGCAGAAAACTAAATTATGTGAAAAATGTTCAATTTTTCTGTAGACATAGAAACCGAAGCATCCATTGTGGATAGTTTGAATCTTCTGAATTCAATTTGTCTACTAAAATTATTCGTCCAAGTTAAATTCCAAAAAGAGTTTATAAATTTGTTCATCAAAAGAGGCTTTATCTCCCTTAAATCACTGGACTTTTGATAGTAAGCTGAGATGAAATTCTGAGAATCAAGAGTACTAATATAAAGTTCCCTACCACCAAGACTTTCAGCTGCGCTTTTAAGGCTCCCAGCAAAGTATTTTTGAAGAACTTGCAAGTTAATTGTCTTCTCTGGCTTGCTATGTTTCTTCTCCCCTACTTTTCTACAGCCTAATGAACGATGGCGACCAACAAAATTCTCTCCACTTTTGGATCCAAAACTGTGTTCAAATTGTCCAAACTCAGTGAAAACCTGCTTACCATATAAGCCCACCTTATTTTCATCCCAATGAATTGTTACCTTGAACTCTTCTTTGGGTTCCATTTCTGGCGATCCCAACGATACACAGATGCCTTCACCCTTCTTTTGGGCCTCCATCATGTAGGTAATCGAGCATGATTGCTCCAGAAATGGTTCTGTCAAGGGACAAGACTTTCTATTTCCATCCTTATCATTTCTTCCTTCTGACACAACATCCATTTGCGAATTGATCTCTTCATTCAGCTCCCTCTCCAAAATGACATGAAAACTCTGGCAAGCCTGTTGTATGATAATAGCCAAGTGATCCACAATCTGCATTTGTTCTTGAATATCTAGACAATTACTTGGCAGGAATAATTCCAAAACATACTCAACTACTCGAGAATGAATGTTTCGTAGCGGAATTGCTACAGCTGCATGCAAATTAAACATCCTAGCATGATGAGAGAGTGGATAATTTGTTCTCCAGAAGGCACTTATATCACTGTTAAAACATAGATGGTTTGTGGTGAATGCTTTGCCAACAATCCCTTGATTTAGAAAAAGATGTTGCTCGGAGCAAGCTACATAGAATCCCGAATAATCTGTATCAGCTATAAAGCAAGCAGAATTAACAGTGGAAATACAATAACCATACTTGTTGACAAGCTGTTGCTTTCCACTTTTGCCTTGGCAGATACATGGGGACCATGTGAGAGCTAAAGGCAATCCATGTATTTTGCAGACACACTGCAAAATCTGTGGTATATCGGGAACTTGAACTTGGCCTAAATAATCGCCAGACTGTCAAAAGTAAAGCACATATCAGCCACAGATTACAGATGCCTAACTGTAGAGTTCTCAGTGCACTGCTTACTTACTTCAACACGTAGCCGACAGAAATACAGTGAAGTCTTTAGATCAACAGCCTGCAGCAAACAAATGTCTTTTTTTAGATGACGATACTAGTTTGAGTCTTTAGTTCACAGTCCTGTTCAGTAGTATTATGTCCAAAGTATATGGTCAAAGCAGAATAATGTTTTCAAGAAAGCAATAACAACCACAAAGGAGAGGATTGAGGAGATGCAAGGTGAAGTTGTGAACTGAAAAGAATGTGAAGAGTAAATATTTGGAAATAGACGTGTCAAAATGGTTTTGTAAAATAGAATTCCCCATCCAGGGAGATATAGAAGCTCATTCTTCACTGTGGAAGGCAAGCACATTAAGCATGGTTTCAAGTTCCAATGATAATAGAAAGAAAACAAGGAGAGGAAAAAGAAGACCTCAAGAGCCTTGCAAACACTCTCTCGTTCCAGATGATAACTTATCTTTTGAGTGGTTGTGATAATCTCCATAACAGCCAGGCAAATTCCACTTTCCGGCTCTAAAATAGGTATTGCAAGACACCCACGGATGCTATAGAGCTTTGCATAGTCTTTTCGTGGGCACTCTTCATTTCTGAAGAAACGAACATCAGGAGTCCATTCAGGGAACTTCCCTAGGAAAACTCGACCAGGCAAACCAGCTGAGTCTTTTGAATCTTCTTCAACAGGAAAGTTGAAGTTTTCGGAAACATCCCTGTAACTAGCAAGACTCGTGTAGTTTGGATTGAGCGAGTAAGGCTGATCTGTTGTGGTAAGCACAATTTTCCCCCTAGTCTCAATTGGGACCCATATCTGAATAAGCACATCAGTGGTTTCCACATATTCTTTCAAGTATCTAATTGCTACCATCAATCTGTCGTTCACTGAACCAGAAGGCAAAATCCAGCAACTTCCACCGTTGCCACTAACTTCCAGTGGGAATCCATCAGACTCCATTGTTGCTGTAACCTCAATGACATCTTCATTTTCTCGATCAAATTGAAGTGGGTTTTCAAGGAAGTTCTCTGTTGCTTCTGGATGGATCTGATTATGTGAATTTATATTCTCATAACTAGACTGCATATACGGCCAAAATTGTGGAGAGTCACCGGGGAAATCAAATTCCATGCAAGTGTTTGGATATATGCCAAATGACCTGTTAAATCAAATTACAGGAGTTACAATTGATCATAAGAAAGTGAGACACAAAAGGAGAACATCAAGTAAATTGTCTGCTCAATTACCAAAAGCCGATGTATTTACAGCCAAAAATCAACCATAGTTTCGAACATCAATTCTATGATAAAGAAATTAATAGGAAACTATGAGTCATCATTCTTTGACCTGTGCTTGAAGGGCTCTATAAGCTCATTAAGACCAATATCAAGCGATGGATCTTCTTAAGCAGAGTCTGACGTGAGTTGTAACCAAAATAATAAACATATACAAAGAACACCAAAACCAATGCGTCAAAATACGAAAAGGGTTTTCATGTGCTGAGCTATACAATGTAACATGAACAACATATCAAATGTTCGGAACAGCTCTTATTTTTCAGTCTAGTGGAATGGATGAACGTCTATGATCTGAAAGTTTTGAATCTTCCAAGTTACTGATGCTTTTTATTTTTAGATGATCATTTCTATTTTCCAGTATATTACAAAAAAGATAGCAGAATTAGCAGAATAAACTCCAATTTCGCAGATTAACAAGAGAAAGCAGATCAACGAGAAGGAAATTTGAAGATAATGGTAGTAACTTGCTTACTCACTTTCTGGAGAATCTTTGACTAATATGGAGACCTTTGATAGCTTATCTTCTATGCTCAAAACGGATCAAGTTTTAAGTTACAGGAGACAGAAAGCAACCAATTTTTGCTCAGGAAAGAAGAGATTTGACACACAAGGAACTACTCTTATCCCAATGCGGAACCGAGGTGTAAGCTCCCACTCTTTTTATAATCCAAAGGCGCTGGCATTGGAGGATGTTCTCATCATTGTAAACGTCACAACTCAACCACAGGAAGCTAACCATCGGGTAGAGAACATGTTAGAAATAAAAAAAACAAAAACGAAAGCTTCTGTTGTAAATTTTCCGTTTTTAATATTTAAATATTAAAGACATGAATCATGCAAAAATTATTCGTGCTCTTTCAGATTTTGAATATAATAATAACCATATAAATTAAGCGAATAAATGACTTTCTTTAAGCAAAATTTGTCAAGATGTAGAGAGTAAGCTTTCAACGATCACAAACTAGTTTTTCTCTTTTAACTCTCTTTTTATATGATAGCTTGATGGATAGTCTAATATACAAATACCTACATTCTGTATTTGTTTTGTCTATATTTAATTAGGATAGAAAGAGAAATAGTTTATATACAGTTTCCTGTTAATATTAAATCTTGTACGTTCATCAAATGCTAAATTAACGATCGAGATTTAATATATTATTAAATAAAGAAAAAACTTAAACCAAGTCTAATATGGGTCTATAAAAAATATGGGTCATAATGTCAGGCCATATATTTCTTACATTCTCCCACTTGGCTAAATATTTCATCATTACATTTAACGGTATAACGTAAAGGTAGCAAAAATAAATCTTATAAACTGATAACACCACAAGCATCTCAACACAACAAATCACATAATGTGGGTTGTGGCGGTCATACATAGTACAGTCGTATACTTCATTTCACATACTACTACATTAAAACTTATTATGTTTAGGTTCATAAGATGTATATAAACAACATATAGTTCACATACTTGTTATGAAAATACATATAAATTTCTTATTCAAACAATTATGTATACATAAACATAACGAATAAGAAATATAAAATCCAGAAATATATTATTATTGAGCTCAAGAGTGCTAAAACATCGTCTCAAACATTATTATTAATCATCAATACAACCAAGACCCATCATAAGCATATGTTCTTTGAATGTCTTTAATTGTAAACCTTTAGTTAGAGGATCAGCTACCATGAGATCTGTTCTAATATGTTCTATAAACACTTTTTACTTTTGAATCTCTTATTTAACAACAAAATACTTTAATTCCATGTATTTTGCGCCCTTGGAGTGTTTGTCATTTTTAGAAGAAAACTGCTGGAAAATTATCACAATAAATTTTCAGTGGTTTACTTATTGTATCGACAACCCCAAGCCCTGAAATAAAGTTCTGTAGCCATAATGCAGGAATTGTAGCCTTATAACAAGTTACAGATTCTGCTTCTATAGTAGATAAAGCAATGATAGACTGGTTGACACTTTTCTATGAGATTGCTCCTTTAACTAATAGGACCAAATAGTCAAACGTTGACTTTCTACTATCAACAAATCCACAGAGCTCTTATAAGTGAGCATGTAATACTTTGTTCCTTGAAGATATCTTAACATTTTCTTTGCAACCTACCGATGATCAATACTAGGATTATTTTGATATCTACCCGGCATCCTTACTGCAAAGCTGATGCCAGGTCTAGTACAAGTTTATAGGTACATCAAACTGCCCTACAATAAAAGCATATAAGATTGTTTCCATTTCCTTGTGTTCCACTTAATTCTTTGGACATTGAATAAGAGTAAATTTATCTCCCTTTTGAATAGAGACTACACCTGTTGAGCACTTGCTCATATTAAATTTCTAAAAATTTTTCTTAACACATGCTTTTTAAGACAATCGTAATAAACCTTTTGATCTTTTACAGAATATTAAAATTCCAATCATATAGGATGTCTTTCCTATATTTTTCATTTCAAAATTCTTAGAAAGAAATTCTTTAGTCTTATACAACAATCCCAAATCATTAGCAACAAGCAAAATGTCATCAACATACATAACTAGAAATAAAACTTACTCTCATTGATCTTTCAATACATACACCGATAAATGGTAATTTTCCCAAAATTGAAAGAAGTAATAGCATTAATGAACTTAATATACCATTTCCTGGAAGCTTGTTTAAGTTCATATATTGTTTTTTTTAATTTATATAGCATACTTTCTTTACCTTCAATGGAAAAACCTTCAGGTTGATCCATATAAACTTTCTCCTCAAGATCCTCATTTAGAAAGGCTATTTTCACATCTATATGATATAACTCTAAATCAAATTGAGCCACTAATGCTAAAATTATTCTCAATGAATCTTACTTTGAGACAGGTGAAAAATTCTCTTTATAATCAATGTCATCTTTCTGAGTGTAACTTTTGGCATTAACTCTAGCTCTATATCTTTCAACATTGTCATTCGAGTCACGTTTGGTCTTAAAGACTCATTTACAACTAACTTGTTTAGAATCTTCTGACAAGTCTACAAGATCCCAGACATTGTTTTGAGCCATTGATTTCAACTTTTCTTTCAAGCATCAATCCATCTTTCAAACTTATCATTACCTATGGCTTGTGAAAATGAAACAAGATCATTATCAATGCCATAATCATAATTCGACTCTTGCAAATAAACCACATAATCATCAGAAATAACTGACCTTCTAACCTTTTCAGGTTTATTTAAAGTTATACCAATTGGTTTAGATGCATGAGCTAGTGGTAAGTTAGGTTCTTTATGAGGTGCTTCTTTATTATCCAAATGTTATTCTTGATTATTTTGATCTTCCAAAGCAGGAACAACATTTGCTGTAGTTGTGGGTTTAAGAACATTTGTGGGTAATGGAACATCAATCCTTATTTCATTAATATCCACAACTTGATTTTGCATTCTCAAAAAATTTAGCATTGACTTTTTCAACAATTTTAGAACTATGTTTCGGACAATAAAACCTGTACCTTTTGGATTCTTTGGGTAACCAATAAAATAACTACTAACTGTTTATGAATCAAATTTTCTTTCATGTGGAATATAGATACGTACTTCTACTAGATAACTCCAAATATGCAGGTGTCTTAAATTAGCTTTCCTTTCAGTCCATAACTGGAAAGGAGTTTTAGAAACTACCTTACTAGGAACCCTATTTAACAGATACATAACAGTTTTAAGTGCACACATCCATAACCATATCCATTAATGTTCTATTTTTCCTTTCTGCCATACTGTTTTCTTATGGCGTGTTCGGTATAATGTACTATCCATATATGTCATGACTTTTGAGGAACTTGGCAAACAAACTAGGACAATGTCCAGATTCATCATACTTTCCACAATACTTACCACCTCTATTAGATCTTATAATTTTCACTTTTCTATCTAATTACCTCTTAACCTCCTTTACAAACACCTCAAGGGTATTTACAACTTGAGATTTTTATGCAGCAAATAGATATATCCATAACATGAAAAATCGTCTATAAAAGTGATGAAATATTTTTCTCTATTAAAGGATAGAATTTCAAAAGGTCTACAAATATCGATGCGTGTTATTTCAAAAAGCTGGCTACTTCTTATAGCTTCTTTCTTAGTATGTTTGGTTTTGCTTTCCCTTAATGCATTCTACACATAAGTTAAGATCATTAAAATCTAGATTTGGTAGACTCTCATTCTTTACTAATCTTTCTAACCTTTCTTTGGATATATGAACCAAACATTTATGCCACAAGTAAGCAGAATGTTTATTCGCCAAACTATGTTTCATTCCAACATTATGATTAACAATAAATAGGGATTCAAGAAAAACTTCAAGTTTTAATTTATAGAAACCATCCATAAGCATTCCATAACTAATAGATGAATTATTCTTATATAAATTGAAACAACCATGTCCACCCTTAAAGGTATATTCATTAGCATCAAGTTTAGACACATAAATTAAATTTTTAGAAATTAAAGGTACATAAAGAGTGTTCATTAGATCTAAGTGAAACCCAGTATCTAATGTTAGCCTGTAAGTCACTACACCTTCAACTGGGGCCTTCATTTGGTTTCCTATAAACAAAAAGTTGCTAGTTAGGCTTATAATTTGGATTGTAAAAAATCTCTGCTTAATATTGGAAACATAAGTAGTGACACCAGAATTAAATCACTAAGTATTAGAAGGAACTTCAGATAAGTTTGATTCAAAGCATACAGAAACATAATGTATACCTTTCTTTTCAAACCAAGTGTTACGTTTTAGGCAAGCTTTTTGATAATGTCCTTCTTTCTTGTAGAAGTGGCATTTATCTAACTTAGAAGTGACATTTATCTAACTTTCATCCATTCCATGGCCAGTCCTGAAGTTTTGTAGGCCCGGGGCGAAAGAGAAGATGTGGGCCCCCTGACTTTAATTAAAAAGAAATTGAAAAAATAATTCAATATTTATTACGTTGTAGAAAATATTATACTCATTAGTACACAAAATATAATCAAACAATATTTCTTCTACGAGCATTTCTCGATGCAAAATCACTAATAACAAAGTCTAAATCAAGAGATTCAAGAACATCTTTCTCAATATATAGAGTTGCAAGACCATTCAACCGTTCTTGTGATATAGACGATCTCAAGTAGTTTTTTAATATCTTCAGTTTCGAAAAACTTCTCTCAGCTGATGCAACCATGACAGAAACAGTCAATAAGATTCGACAAGCAATGGAAACATTGGGATAGCATTCTGCTGCTTTGACAAACTCCAAAATATTAA
>JANQBM010000221.1:37335002-37345820 GCA_025594535.1 Erythroxylum domingense
ATTCTCATATTGTTCGTACGCATGAGTCAAATGGAAATGTGTATGTTGTCTTTTTATGATTGCTTTCTTAAATATATTGTCACAAGTTGAATTAGAATTTAAATGTAATCACGTATGTACTTACATATGAATGGAATAACTACAATAGTTCAGTAATGATATCTAATATTCTCAATATATTAATTGAAGTTTCATGCACAATACAAGTAATTTTCACTGTAACCCCATTTCATATACAGCATGATTAATATATAAATCCTTAGAAATTATATCACATTCGCCCCATGATTTCAATAGTGAAAAAAACATAACAATACATATCAACATCAGAAAAACAATAATATATGTTATGAATATCTTCTTTAGCTTCTTATTATCATTCATACTAAGCTTCAATTAAAACTTTCATTTGCTTTAACTTTTCTCCTAACTTAATTTGTTCCTTTTCTTCCTCTTTATTTAGTCTTTTAATAACTCCCTCTCACACCCTGTCTATAATTATCCTTTGTAACTTAATGCTAATTGTTAATTTAACTTAGCATTATTATTCATCAATCTAAGAATAACACAAACAACCCTATCTGGGAAGGGGTTGCATGTCAAACGAAAGAGCTTACAACTCCCGACCTTGTAAGCATCACTAAATAAACATTCATTAACATATTTATTTTATTTATGTTCCTATATTGAATATCATAACAAAATATTTTTACTAACATGATATTTTGGGCACCCATCACTACGAGAAATACACACAATCCGTGACATTTTATTGATAAAACGTCGCAGATTGTGAAAACTTTTTGTGATGTTTAAAAAAAGTCACAAAAAGTTCAAATTTTTCCAGATGTTTTATGAAAACGTTGTCTTTGTAACACTTTTTGTGACGTTTTATTAATAAAATGTCGTGAAATAGAAACCGTGATGTTTTGTTGAAGAAAACGTCGCTTTTGGCATACTCAAAATTAACGTTCTGCCTTCAGGAGCAAAACAACATCCAAACGACATCGTTTTGGTTTTCTTAAAACCTCTACTCGAGATCTCCATGATGTTTTATGGAAACGTTGTCTTTATAACACTTTTTGCGACGTTTTATTAATAAAACGTTGCGAAATAGAAACCGTGACTTTTTGTTGAACAAAATGTCGCTTTTGGTGTACTCAAAATTAACGTTCTGCCTTCAGGAGCAAAACGACGTCCAAACGACATCATTTTGGTTTCATCTGAGTGTTCCCCATCGAGCTGCTGCGTCTTCGGCCATTATCGTTGTCTTCTCCAACGTATTTCATCACAACTCCACCGTATTTCATCAAGGTATTTTTATCTTCTCTCCATCTTTTCAATTCATGTGTGTAGTACGAGGAAGACGATATTTTAAAAGGTAACTTAGACATATGTTAAAAAATATTAATAAAGTATTAAGAATTTTAACCAAATATTGTCTTATTAATTATTCCAGTTAAATTTTTTATATGAATTTTATCTTAAAAATATAATATTTAGTAAACTAAAACTTTTAATAATAAATTATTCATAATAAACAGTTGTCCGCCATTGAAAAGACAAAATGAGGAATAGATTTTGTAATTTGCTAAGATGGACAGATAGGTTCGAACTGAGAACTTGTTCGTATGTCCCATACCGTACAGATGTGGAAACAGACAAGGGAAGAGCTAGTATAAGAGAGAGGCCCATTCCAACTTTCGAACATACTTACCTGGACGGGATCAATGGACGATCCTGAAGGTCCATGGTCTAGAGCAGTGACATCCATTGCACTTCGGAGGGGCGCTGATCTAAGGTCTTCCCAAGAGGAAGAGCCTACGTCATAATTTGTGATAGAGGGGGCCTGCGTTCGCGCGGCCCCTGCCAATTGATAGTTAAGCTTATAGAGTTCGTACAGAAAGAGATGGGATGTTAATTTGATTGTTATTTAGATTATTAATATTATTTGTACTCTGTTGATTATTTTAGTGATTGTTAAAATAATTATTTTGATTAGTCAATTTAATTTTAATTGATATTAAATTAATATTTACATTATTATATCTAAAATAATATTATTTATATTTTATTGATTATTTAAATTTCTTATTAAATCAGTAAGATAAAAAAAATAAAAATTTAATAATTAAACTGATAAGATAAATAATATTGATTAGTTATTAAACAAATAAAATTTAAAAATTTGTATTTTAAAAAATAACTATTAAAATTAAAAAATTATTTAATAAAAATGATTTTTGAAAATGTAAAAAAATAATAACTAAAAAAATCAGAATATTAACTTTTGTGACGTTTCTAAAAACGTCAGGAAATATTACTGTCCGCGACATTTGCGGAATGTGATTTTTCGTGACGTTTTTCAAAATGTTACAAAATGTCCGTATTTTTTGTGACGTTTTATAAAAAATGTCACATAAACCTTTTACCTATATTACATTTTACGATATTATTTGTGACACAAATTATACTATGATATTTTTTGAAATTTTGTAATATTTTTTAAACATCACAAATTATCCTATTTTTTTATAGTGCATAAAACTTACGACCAGGACTATTTGGCTCTATAAAGTTCTTAAACAAGTGTTGAATCCACATAAGCATTAAACAGTAGCTCACGAATTATTGTTCCTTGAAGACCTAAAAAATGATGCCCCCAATCTCTACTACTCCATTTTTATACTATATGACACAACATAACAATCCTAAATTCTTAAAAGAAATATAACCATCGATTAACAACATGGAAATAACCATCAATCTTCAAGAAATAAATATTCAATTCTAGCAAGCAACATAATTGAAACACAAAGCATAATAGAAACACTTGCATTTAACAAATAATAGCTATATTCAATATGGGATTCACAAATACTTTACTCACAAATATTTTTATCAATAACATTCGACAAATCACTCCATTTTATTTTCTTTTACTTGGATTATATGATTCACATAAATTTAAAACTAACATTGAATCCAAGCCTAACTACTTTCATTAGACACACCGGAGTCATCTACCAATATGATTGATTCATAGGCAGAAACAACTAACAATTGCAAAATTAAAGGATATGTGGGATTACCATAAACAAGTCGCTACTAGAGGAAGACAAAGCAAGAAGAATAGACGAATTTCATAAAGATATAGGAAGGACGAAAAAATAATTGAAAAACATATAGGAAGCACAAAAAAATAGTCATCCTTGGATATTAGGGATTTGTAGCAAATTATGGATTTTAGGACATTCAACTTTAATCAACTATCAAGACTCTCATCTCTAATTATTGATCTGAAATCATTTGATTATTAAAAAGAGAATTTGCTTAAAAAGATACAAGCATTTTTAAGAGATTAGTATAGTCTACATTCAGCATCATTTTAAGTCTTGTAATAACTAATAGATATATATTGGTCATTGTCTTCATGTTAATAACTCAATTTTTTAAAAATATAAGTTTAACAATGTATTACAAAAAATTAAATTATATATCACCTTTCTCAAATTTAAATAAATGATAGGGTATATATTATAATGTCATTCTATTGTGGCGAATATGAGTGAAATATTCTATAAATACTTTTTTGAGTGTATTGAGTGAATCTTCACGTGAGATTAAATTCAGTTCATTTTAAGTTTGGAAGGCCATTGAGAATTGTGATGGTTGTTTTAGACTTGAGTCCCATGAAATGTTTATGGCTTGATTGTGATTTTGGTTCAATAAAATAATGCAGGTTGGCCAAAATTTTCAAAAGATTTGTAAATAGATTTGTTTTGTTTTGTTTTGTTTTGTTTTCAAGTCTTTTGAATGCTCAAGGACAAGCATTGTTTAAGTTTGGGGGAGTCTGATAGGTTGATAATTTACGTATTAATTTAGAGTATCTTTGGAACATATTGGATGAATATTGTTTTAATTATGGTCATTTAACATTGTTTTTGAAGGTTAGGAAATGTGGAGCTATTTTGGATCAAGGAGCTAAAATTAGTTAAGTTGGAGAAAAAAGCACACAGCAGTAGAAGATAAACGCCAGCAGCCTAGGAAGATAACATCCACTTTAATTTAACAATATACATTTAAAGCTTATGTAGCATGTATAGTTTAAGTGAAGGCTTTTTTAAAATTATATTTTGTATACAGTTTACCAAATAATAGCAAATTATATTTCATATCCATAATACTCAATGGAAGCATTTATTGAATGCCAACTCATCTAGCAACTTTTAGGAAATTAATTTTCCTAACCAATAGATCTTTAAGTACTTGGTAATATATACAAGATGAATTCTAATGCTTATTTTTATGTAATTAATATTTTATTTTAAAAATAAAAAGAGTACTTATTTAATTGAGTAGGTCGGGAGAAAGTCATAATACATGCAACTTTATAATCACAAAGGAGTAATTTTACCTGTTACTCCAAGGGTCACCCTCTATGTTATTATTAATATAAGTTAAAATTTTATTAAAATCTAAAATATGATATATTTCTATACCTGCAAGATTATTGAAAGCTCATATTAAAATATATAATTTTTTTTAATCTATTCGCAGATCTATTAGATGCAAAATTACAAGGAAAATTCTTGACTCCTTTCCCGCTAAAGACATCGTGATTGCTTTTGACGCAAATTTAGCAATCGATAATTGCTTGCTTAACTACATCGTTACAAGTTTGGCTGGTCTTTGTTCAGTGCAAGTCATATGGACATAAAAATGAGCAATTCTATACCAGTTAATGAATCCCTGTCTTAATGAACTACTCCATGGGCAAAGCTCTTACGATCACTTGCATAAGTTAACATGATCTTTGTCCAGGACTTTTTAAGGAGAGAAAAGGCTACCTTTGCACGTACACTTCCACACTTGGGGATAGTACTTCTCAGTCAACTCCATTTCTCGAACTGATACTTCAACTAGCAAGCAAGGGCTGCAATGGTTGCACTTGGAATGACATGTAGTTGCAGATGACCCTATCTCTCTGCCCACTGGCTCCCCACCCATCATCTCAAAACATATCACTATTCTATCTGTTTCCTCGTTCAAAACTAGAAGAATAAAAAGGAAACTTGGTAATTATAGAAAATAAGGAGACGTAAGAAAAGTGCAGATGAAGTATTTACCGGTATAAGCGATGGTGAGGGAGCTAGGAACTTCAGAGAATTTGCTGCACAGACATTGAGTGGGATAGTGAGTAAAATGGCTATAAACATCGGTATAGCCTTTTTCTTGTATTCTATGTTCTCTGCAATATGTGTATTTAAAGTTTTCTTCATTGAATTGGTCTTGTGTTGCGTGTGAGTGCATGCATGTGGGTAACGTTGGCAAAAGATTACCTGGGAAAGTCAGTTTTTGTTAGAAGATAATAGAAATAGTCAAGTTACCTAAGTAAGTTGAATGGATGGGTAAGAAGCATCATCTATGATCCCCTGAAGGATACTATTTCGTGTACGTTTATCCAACTTTTATGATTAGGTAGGTCGTAGGTGTACTCTGAAATATGAGAAAGCCTTTGTCTTTTCCCAATTCTTTTCTGCATGAATTTTTCTAATTGTTAATATTGAAATCTGATAAACTTGTTAATATGATTAGGTAGGTGTATCTTAGTCGGTGCTTGGGATTGATATGGTTAGTTGCGAGGATGTTACGTCGGTACATATAGTCTGTAGGTTCCTCCAGGAAACTTCCACACGCATTAGTTCGCATGTCAATTTATACAATTAGCACTTGAGATGAGACGACAGTGTGACCTTCGGGGTTTGACATTTACCTTGACAAATCTGTGCTGTATTAAAGAAATATACTTTATATAATTACTATTTCACCACTTAGTATCGAAGCTGGAGTAGCTCAGTTGGTTAGAGCGTGTGGCTGTTAACCACAAGGTCGAAGGTTCAAGCCCTTCCTCTAGCGACTAGCTTTCCCGTTTGGGATTTGTATCGTGTTGTTTTTCTTTTCTATTAGCCACTTAAAGTTGGGATTTAAAAGCCCCATCTGCATCGAACCTCAACTTTTTACGTCACCAGTTTGCAATCTCAAGTTCAACAATCTTTATCAATGCTCAACCAAAGCCTTTATTATTTGATAATAGATAAACTCACAAAATTTGGATGTTTATAATAAAAGAAAAAGATTATCAGTCATTTACAAATAATCTCTTTACTAATTAAGAAAAGACTGGACATTACATTTTTTTGATAAATTTTAAAGAGACAATGCCTTAACTTTCAATGAGAACAAAGAGCCTTGTATAGAGGCTTATACAAAACCCTACTTTCTAAAATATTTACACAATAATTACAATAAACATTATAATAAAATATATTATTGTTTAATACTCCACCTCAAGTTAGAGCAAGTAGATCATGAATGCCCAACTTGCCAAGCAATCCTCAAACTGCTATCGGCTCAATGCCTTTATAAATATATCTGCAAGTTAGTTTTGAGAAGGCACAAATGTTGTACTAATGTTACCAGCAAGGAGTTGCTCATGAACAAAATGACAGTCAATCTCAATATGTTTGATTCACTCATGGAAAACTGGGTTAGAAGTTATATACAAGGCTGCCTAGTTATTTCAAAATAATCTTATAGGCTGAGATAAATACTCCAAGTGAAGCAAGAAATGATTTCAACCAAACAACTTCACAAATGGCAAGTACCATTGAGCAGTATTATGCTTCTGATGAAGAACAAGAGATGGTAGGTTGCTTCTCGATCTTCCACAATATAAGGGAACCCTCAAGCATGACAAAATAACTAGTGATAGATTAACGAGTAAGAAGATAAATACCCCAATATGCACCATAATAACTATAAAGTTGCAAATCACCATTAACACGAAGAAGGATATCTTGACTAGGGGAACCCTTGATATATCGGAGAAGTCGAACGACAGCATCCATGTGATCTTGATGAGGAGACTAAAGAAACTGGCATAGAGTATGTATAAAATAACAAATTTTTGGCCGAATGAGAGTAAGGTATACTATACGACCCTCAATCGTCAATAATGGTTAGGATTAGTAATGAAAAGACTCTGCAGAGAAGTAAGATTATGATGTTGCTCTATAAGAAATAGTGCAGGCTTAACACCTGTTAAACCAGTCTCACCAAGAATATCCAAGGCATATTTACGTTAAGATAAAAATAGACCTTTTTGGTTGCAAACAACTTCAATACCAAAGAAAATATTTCAATGAACTCAAATCTTTAATCTTTAAACAAGTACTCAGATATGTCTTAAAGGCAACCCAGGCAGCTGAATTATTACTAGCAACAATGAGATCACCAATGTAAACCAAGACAAAAAGAAAAATGTCACCTTTCTTGTAAGTGAAAAGAGTATGATCAGCTTGGGACTGAATAAATCCATATTGACGCGGTGCTGATGACAACTTAGCGAACCAATTATGAGGAGATTGCTTTAGGCTATAAAGTGACTTTTGAAGATGACATACTTTACTAGGATGGGTTGCTGAAAACCCTTGGGTAGTCTCATATAGACTTCCTCGTCGAGATCACTATAAAGAAATGCATTGTTAACATCAATTTGATGCAACTCTCAACCTTTTATGGCACCTATTGCAAGAAAAGTATACGCACTGACCATTTTAGCAACGAAACCAAAAGTCTCATTACAATCCAAACCTTCCACCTGATTGTTTCCATACACTACAAGGTGAGATTTCAAGCATTTAATTGTACCATCTGTGTTGTTCTTGATCTTGTAGACCTACTTATTACCGATGACCTTCTTGTCAAGTGGGAGATTACGTTTCAAAGCCTCAATTTCTTAACACATAGCCTTTCACCAACCAAGATGTTTCATAGCTTCTAAAAAAGGAAGCAGGCTCATTATTTGTTGAAATTTATGCAAGAAAACTAGCATGTGCAGAAGAGAATCGATTATAATTGGCATAATTAACCAAAGGATACAAGGAACCTACGGTATCAGATGGAGGCGGATGTGCTAAAATGGAACTAAGGCAATGAACAATGTGAGTGAGACAAATATAATCTTTGAGATATGATGGCGGCCTTCTGTCACGTTGTGGGCGCATTTCAACATGAGCTATTGATTTCTCAGAAGAAGACATGGCAGAGTCATTATTGTCTAAAAGAGAAGGAGATGTAAGAGAAGAACCTGTAGGACTACTATCATCAGCTATGTGTGAAGAACTAACTGGTGGTAGAGAGGTAGTTGTGTCCTGCAAAGCGATTGGATGTGAAGGCAAAGTAGAATCTCCCCTTATCGATGAAGATTCATCTATGTACCAAGTATCAGTATCAATGTGAGCACCACCAACATCTTGTGCAACAATGTCACAAACAGGTACAACAGGAACTAGAAATGGAAACTCAAATTCAAAAAATACCACATCATGAGACACAAACAATTGTTTTGTCTCTTAATCATACACTTTCTATCCTTTCTTTCCATGAGAATAACCCAAGAAAAATACATTGATGACTCCTCAGGCAAACTTGTCTTTAGTCTGAGGTTAGTGATGTGCATAACATAAACATCCAAACACACGAAGGTGAGAATAAAGAGGTGGGGATGAAAATAATTTCTCGTATGGAGTCTTCCCACCAAGCGTCAAGGATGGGATACGATTGATCAAGTGAGCAACAAGTACACCTTCACCTCAAAATTCAATTGGCAAGTTAGCTTGAAACTTCAATGCTATAGCAATATCTAAAATAAGTCGATGTTTACGCTCCACATGAACATTTTGTTAAGGTGTATCAACTAAACTAGTCTAATGTAAAATTCCATGGTCATTATAATAACGAAGCATTGGCCGAGAACAAAATTCAGCACCGTTATCATTGTGAATAATCCTGACAAATTTGCCAAACTAAGTCTTGGTCATGGCACAAAAATCATGAAGTATAATAGCAGCTTTACTTTTATTAGACATTAAATAAACCCACACACCACGACTACAATTATCAATAATGCTAAAAAAATAATGCGCACCATTTAAAGTTGTTGTGCAATATTGACTCCAAATGTGACAATGAACTAACTCAAAACAGTCATTAATATAAGAATTACTAACTGGAAAAGGGCTACAAGTATGTTTGGCCCAGAGACAAATATCACAATTTTTATGCTCAAACTTAATACCACTAGGAATTCCAGGAATGAGAGATAATATACGATTCGATGGGTGACCAAGTTGCTTATGCCAAATATCACAAAAATTAACCCCACTTACAGCACAAGCTGTAGCAATTTTCACTGGTTTATTGTAGTAGAGCCCATTTTGAAATTCACCTACTCCAAAAGGTCTTCTCGATGTGCAATCTTGTAACACACACAATTTATTGGCGAAAAGTCACAAAGCAATTTGCATTGGAAATCAGACAACCAACTAATATAAGATTGGAAGACAAACTTGGAACATCCAAGACATGACAAAGAACAAGTCCATTCAAGAGTACACAAACTTCTTTGATGGTAGCAATTTAAAATCCATTAGGCAATCCAACAGGAGACGAATCAATATCATGGACACTAATAAGTATTGATAAATTTCTAGTCATATGCCAAGAAGCCCCATTATCAATTAACCAAATCTCATTTTTAGGTTGTTTACCATATGACATTTTCCCACTTGATGAACACGATTTAACCAACAACAATAAGTGTTGAATTTGATCATAAGTGAGACAAGGAATCCCAATTGGTCCAATATTGCAAGAGCTCATATCATACGAGGTAGATGAATTAGTTTTACTAATTGCATTATGATTACTCATTGTACGAAAAAGGCAATAAAATTCATAGAACAATAGAATCTAGTAGCAATTATATATCTGCAAGCACCACTACACCAATGACTAGATATAATAGATAAGACAAAATCGAATTACCTACTAACATAAAGCGGCAATTGGCAGGGGACTTTGCAATGAATGGCGAATTGAATTTCCCCTTCTTTTCTTTTTATGTGAGAAATGTCTTCATATACACTGAAGTCTAAGCCAAACATCGCTGCGACAAAATTACAAGCAAAAATCCCAACAATGAAATATATAAAAAAAAAGAGATTTGTTTTTAGAAAGTAGAGTTTTTGGCTCTGATACCTTGATAAATTTTGAAGAGATAATGCCTTAAATTTCAATAAGAGCAAAAAGCCTTGCATCCTAAAATATTTACATAATAATTACCATAAATATTACAAAATATATTATTACCTAATATTTTTTCACCATATGATGAAATATTACTCTATGAACTCAAATATATAAAACTTCTTTCCAAATCAAATGAATAAGTAAATAAAATTGCATGGACATAATGTTGTATAGTATTGGGGCTAGATAGTGCTAAGGTCGATCTCGACCTCCTTTAAGCTAGTTTTTTAATAATATATGACTGGTAAACAATTAAAACTTCTCGCATAGTTTAAGAAACATGATTATAATTAATTAAATATTGTCTTAAATTATTAATTTAAGTTGAATAATTCAATTCAAATTTAAAAATTAAGATGAATCATATGTAAATAATATTTGATTAATCCACCTTTGATATTCATACTACGTATATTTTGTCATTATTTTAAAATCAACATATAAGAGAATAAATTTTTTAAAAAATTAAAAAATATAATGAGTTTTTTCAAGAATTTTAAAAATTATAAAATTTTTCTTTGCAACTTTAAGTTTTTAAAGTCACAGCACAGATCCAATTCTCTAAAGTTCACCAATGCTAAAATTATTGGTGTGGCTAATAATCTATTAGTATTTGTTAAATGAATTTTATCATTAACTTTGAATTATCTATTTATTAATTGA
>JANQBM010000221.1:37346753-37367042 GCA_025594535.1 Erythroxylum domingense
GGAGAGGCGAACGAAACACTCCTTATAAGGGTGTGGTTACCTCTCCCTTGCAGACGCGTTTTCCAGTTTGGGGTGAGCCTGGAAGAACAAAACCGTGCGGGCCAAGCCCAAAGCGGACAATATCTGCAAGCGGGTGGTCTGGGCTGTTACAATCACAAAAAACTATAAAATGGGAAAGTAACTCGAAATGATTTTTCATTAAATAAAGCGAATTCATCTAAGAAAATTATCGATAAAGGTGAAAAGACACAAAGATACAATAGGAAACAGAGCCTAAACATTTGAATGAACTAATTTAAACAAAAAACTAGCTCTTTTATTGACTCGAGAAACATAAAACAAACAATGATAATTGATAAATTGATATGATGAACAATCTAAAGACGACACAGTTTTAAAATTTGGATATAGTTTCTTCAGCATAAACAGGAATGCATGACTTAACCAACAATGTACTTCAAAAGGATTTAGGATTATGGAGTGAGCAATAGGTATGGACACCTATTTATGGATATTTAGAACATAGAGACCTCCTAATACATGTCCTATAACAATAATCTTCTTTGTCATAAGATCCTCAAAAAGACAATATTCTAAAAAAAATAAGACATATTAATTTAGAGCTCAAGTTATTCATTAAGTTGAAAGAAAATCCTGGTAGGCTTAACATAAATGATAAGGAAAGTAAAGGAGTAGGTTAGAGTAGATGAGGTAGAACCATCTACTGAAGTGATTTTGGAAGGAGAATTATGGCGTGTAAAGTTAGTAAGAAGATTAGGATTACCTGTCAGATGATTATTAGCATCGGAATTAATGACCCATTGGGTGTTGGAAGAAGAAAGGAGACGCCTATCAAGATTAGTTGTTTTAGCAATGGCAGTGATAGAGTTAGATGAGCTTTGTATGGCTCCTTAACACTGACAAATTTTAGCAAATTCATACTTAGAAACTAAGATTGTTTGCTCTAAAGATGTGCTAGTTGTGGTAGAAATAGCTGCAACATTAGTTGAGTGAGATTTTTTTAATTTGTTTAACAATTTTAAACATGTGCGTTTGATATGACTCAACTCATGAAAATAGTTAAATTCAACACTTCATGCATCAGGATTCCCTTTTTCCCAGTCCACTATATTATTTCCTTTATTTTGATTTCGATTAAAGGAACATTGATTATTTTGAGTGATAAGCAAGGTAATGGACAACAATGCACAATCATTAATGGTAAAGTAGGAAAATGGCAAGCAAGGTAGTGGCAAGCAATGCACAAACCCCCTTAAGCAGTCGATGGTGATGATGGATCTAATACCCAGGCAAGTCAAGAGGGAGAGGCGACGTCGGGAGAAGTGATGAAAGACTTTCTGGTGGCACATATAGGGCACTTGCGAGACCTTTGGTGACTGATTTTTCAGTTGAGATCAATCAGTGGCAGGCAACTCCAACTGTGGGGTGACAAGACTAAGTCTTCATCTTAAATTGGTGACCCTATGGTAAGTAGACGATTCCAACTGTGCTGGCGGTGAGAAAAACTCATCACCTTAAACTGGTGATGGTCACATATCGTAATACTACCGAATAACTAGATTGAACTATTGTTAGCGATAAGTCCAGGTCTATTTCACAAAGATTAATTCCAATTACTTTCCTAATTTATCTGTATAAGCAAAACAAAAAGGGTTTTTTTGGTTTGAAGCAAATTAGAAGACAAAGTAAAATTAAATCTGTAAAAACAAATCAAATTAAACATCAACAAAGTGATAAAGTTGATGAATGAGGTGAAATCCGATTCTTTGGTTTAATCTCGGCCTAAACACAATTTTGTTGAACTATCGTCTTTACACCTCTCTTAAAACTATTAATCGTGAACTAATAATAAGCTCTTTTAATTCCTATTTTTTTCTTAGATTATAGTTAATTAAGAAGAGCTCATTAATTAACTCTAACTATCGGGAAACCTAGAACAGGCTTTTTAAGTTTATTTGGACAATCACATTATAAGTGAGAAAAATAGGTCAATCTAAGTAACAATCACACATGCTCGGATTATTTAACTTACACCATGTTTTCTATAACGATTTAATATCGTTAGTTGCCACATACAACCTTTAATACAACTATTATGTATTGCATTCAAGTTTTAGCTATAGGTTTTCATGAAAAATGATTCAATAGAGCATTAAAATTATTTTCATATAACAGCCAATTAATCCATACAAGGTAACATAAACAATCCAAAAAGAGGTAAAGAAAACGATACATAACAACAATCTGCTTAATATGCTTCTTAGCCTCAATTGCACCTCCGAACCGGTGTTAGGAAAGTTAGTTGTCATCTCCATCTTCAAGCTTTCACCATCAGCCATCCTCTCCATCGCCACTGTCAATGTTGAATGAAGAAACAACTGAAGAGAAAATATAATAAGGGCCCTATCGGCTAGGTCTATTCCCACATACCCTTCCGTCGTCACTCTCTTTTCCTTATATAATGAAATTTAGGTTTAAAACCAAGTGACACCTAGCCAGGACATCATGTTGTTCTCCAATTAATTCTTAAATATAAGAATTCACGGTCGTGCAAGGTCATTGCACGATTGTGCAAACCTCTCACAGTTGTGCATTACTATGAACAGTCGTGCATGACTTTCTCACAGTCATGCATGGCACTTTCACGGCTGTGAGAGATCTCTCACAACTGTGAGAGATGATGCATTGGCGTGAGAGATGATGCATCGGCGTGAGAGAATTCTCACTCCCATGCAGTCCAATGTTTGGGCATGAGATTTCTCCTTTCTTTGTTCTTCATTTGACATTATTTCTTACCTCTTCTTCTTTCAACCCTCTTCTTCTTCATGCTCTATGAATCAATAGAATATGGAAATTGAGAAGATGGTTTCAATGACATGCTTTCGGGTCACTTTAGCTTTTCTACTTTCGAAAAGTACCTAAGATCAAATATGAGCTAAAGTGAGTGTCCTAAGCATTTCTAAGGCATTAATCACTAAGTGTAGTATATCAAATGAATCAACATTTAATCAAATATCAGGTGACCCAAAAACTTACAAATACAACTAGAAAAACACTGAAAATATATTAAAATTTTGCACTTGAACAGAAACTTTAAACTTTCAAATAGCCAAGTATGGTTTTGATACCATGTTATGAATTATGAATACTTGACGTTTTTGTATTCCTTATACGCTACTATTTATATACTTATTGTGTGCCTAAATATGGTAGGTAGCTATTGTCAATCCCTATAATCAAGCTTCCTAAAATCACGCTATACTATATATACATTTATTCATAATCTCTATAATAGTAACAATCTATATGTTTAGAGTAAACCGATCATTTTTTATTACTAGCTAATCTCTAAATTACTCATTTTTTATAATAATAAGAATATGAAAAATGTTGAAAAGTATAGTCTAAAGGAAATACAAGATTCAATTTTCTAACATACCCTTTTATAACTAAAATGTCCCTTACTTAATTATCAAGATTATCCTAATTTCTGGAACCATTAATATTCAATAGTGAGATTTGTTGCTCATTTCTGCCTAAATTTTCTACATTGGATGTATTTGATATATGATCATGCTCACTTTAATTATTAACATCCTCATAAATATGAATCTCATCACTTAAACTTTCCTTATGTTGTTACAAATATTAAAAAAAATTTGAAGAATAAAACAAGAAGATTCAAATTAGAAAATAATGAGATAATTAACCTTGTATAAATTGGATTGCATAAGTATATTTATAACATGTCTTACAAGATCCATGTAATAGTTTAATCAATATAATTAGATTATCATAATTTAAAAATTGAGGTTTAAAATGAAATTTTAACTTAATTAATATTAGGTGAATAAGTGATATTATGCTAAAATAATGATTTATTAAATGATTAATTAACTAAACATTTATTTATATTATTCAAATAATATAATGAACGATAGAGCAATAATTTAATAATAATATATTAATAATAAAATGATTTATTAGCTACATATGTTATTCTAGTAATTTAATAGAGATATCATACTTAATAAATGAAATATAAGTTCTTGAAATAAGTTATTAAAATAGTTAAAAAATAACTAACATCACAAATTATACAATTTGATTTAATAATTAAATTGTGATACAAGGATTAAATTAACTCATTTTGTTTTAGCTCTTATGAAAGCTCTAAAGGTCTTTAATAAGATGTCTGGGATATAGGTGATTACTTTAAGAGTGGTTTCTTTCTCTCTAAAAGTGCTGGAAATCATAATTCTACTATGACTGCCATAACAAGTTTCAAATAACAAACTCTTCCTATGAGTTACCTTCGCATTCCAATTCACATCTTCAAGATTAAAAAACAGAGATTTCAGCAGTTTACTTGATGAAATCAATCCTAGAATTTCTCCATGAAGCTCAAGACATCTCTCTACATCTGGTAGAACTTAGCTTATTGTCTCCATTCTGATCTCCATCAACATATACTGGGTTGCTTCCATTGCTTTCCCATGCAACATCATTAAATCTATTGATATGACCTTTAATAGGTTTTTATTATCTGGAGGAAATGGAAGTTCTAATAGAGTCAAAATGAAATAGGGAGAAATATGCACCCCTAAAGAACAAGGAGGCCTCATTACATGGTCTGTTAAAACCAAGAACATTGTCATACTCCCTAAAAGACTATGGAGACTCATCTCTGATAGGTAGTCATTGTAGTGCAAATGGATACACAATTATTTCATAAAAAATAAGAATGGAGTTTGGATGTGAAACACTATCCTTCTACTACTTTGAAAGCAATTTTCAAGATGAGAGAAAGATTCATACCAGACTTCATTTCACCAATAGGAAATGGAGAATCCATCAGCTTTTGACAAGATAATTGATTATCTATGGGTCCTTTAAAAGAAGCGATTTATGCCTCACCTCTCATGTATGTAGTTCACCATAAAGCCACTATAACAGAAGGTTTAATAAAGAAGGGGCTCATCCAACAAGTTCCTATTACCAGCTTTTTGAAAACTGAAATTACTCATACTACTATTAACATAGTTGAGGATATGATCATTTGAAAACACATAGCTAATGGAATATTTTCCAACCAATCATGCAAAAAGGTTATATTTTGTGATTTGGTATCTATATCTTGGATTAAGGTGGCGTGGTTCAGTTATCTTCATCCATAAGCATCCACTAAGCTTTGGGACCAAGCTATCAACTGTAAATAAACTTTCTAAGTTTTTAAACCTCACTAACTGGTGTACACTTTGCAGATGTGTTAAGGAAAGCATAAACCACTTATTCTTCCAATACAGCTTCACTAATGAAATTTGAAAAACACTACTACTCAGATGCTTGATCATTGATGCACCAAATGATTAGAACAACATTAAGACCTGGTGATCAACAATCAGCCACCCAACAAAACTTTAAAGTGGTGCTTTTGCATTTTCTTATCTTGCCTGATCATAACCATTTGAGATGAAAGAAATAATCGAATTTTCCAAGATAAATGCATCACCAAAGAACAATTCTATAATCATCTTATAGATTTCATCAGGTTCCAAATAAGCACCTACAAACATAGATTCCAAGAAGTGCAATATCTCCTCTCCAATTGCAATGTTTAGAACTATCACTCCTAAATCCAATGAGTTATAAACCTCTCTAATTTTTAGTGCCCTCTTTATGCTTGTAATTTTACTAGTTTACCTATTATGCCTTTTATAGCTTAATTCAATTCATATTTAAAAAAAAAAAAGCATAACATATAGAAGTAGGGTCATACGAATATCTTTTTCATGAATGGGTGGTAGATACATTGAAAAGATAACTACTCAACAGATCTTAAACCTTTCTATAATTTTCAATATCAATGTTATGTCTCTTATTTGTTTTAGTTTAATTTTAATTTATTTAATACTTATCATAACAATGCTAATTAAATATTAGATTGTTAAGTACATCATCATTTGATTAATTTTAACATAAGTTTGATAAGATTTAATAGAAATAAATAAAATTTTTAATGTTTATAATTCTTCTACTATTAATAACATATTACCATCGATATATTTAAACATTTTTAGGATGTGAATGTAAAACATTTTTTATAGGTTATCTTATCTCTAATATTTTAAGGGTTAATTTACAATTAGAGCATTGTAAGTTATAAATATTTAAACGCTAGTTGAAACACGATCATCATAGATATATTAATACTCTTTAATATTAGGATCAAATGTTAGTAAAATATATTAATAAATATGTTAGCCTATATCCCTAATAAATTGATCTCAAATTTTCATTTTTTTTTCTACAAGTAAGTTTGGAATTGGATATTGAAATGAGAGTGTATCATTTCAGTTATTTGAAGTTAAATTGTTTTGTTGCTTTTAAGACTAGCTAGCTGCTGGATGGTTTAGGTCCAACTTGCATGTGTATATTTTTCTCATCCTTCAACTTGTGTAAATGTGCACATTTGAAATAAATGCAAATAAAAATATATAAAGGAGAAATGTAAAAAAAAGGCAATTCTTTTCGCAGTTGATTGATTCCTTGAAATAACTCTCTGCCTTGTCTTTGTCTTTTATTTCCTAGCAGAATCGTCAAACTGCCCAATGGATGCTCAGAATCGATAGTTCAATGAGAAACTGCGATTATAAATCTTTTCTTCTCATATTCTACTACATATAAACATCTTGAAGTAGATTTTAAGTTTCCTATTTTATTGAATAGATTTATTCACTTTTTAGTTTCCAATTCTTTTAATAAATGGGCTCTCACGAATGAAATAGGTATTGAATAGTCGTGACCCTTATTATGATTTATGTAGTTAATAATTATAGTAATATGCATGTCTTTGTATAAATATGATGTTGATGCAGACCTGGCCTAATTAACCAAAAGACTAGTCTAGTAGATAAGTTTGCCTAGCCTACATATAAGGTCATCTCAACCAATACTCTTAGGCGATATGGGATTATAATGCTCTGCATCAATTCCCTCCTTCACAGAAGAACACATGTCCTACGTGTTATCCGAGTCACCTTCTATGAGAGGATCGCCCCAAACCAACCTCACAGACTCGTGTGAAAGCCTGACTCTGATACCAAATAATGCAGACCAAGCATAGCTAACCAAAAGACTAGTCTAGTAAATAAGTTTGCTCGACCTATATATAAGGTCATCTCGACCAATACTCTCAGGCGATGTGAGATTGTGATGTTCACTGCATCATATGCCTTTTTTTATTTGATCTTACATATGTTAGATAAGATATTAATTGTACTCAATACAATTATTAAGTTAAAATATTCCCATATCTACTAAATAATTGTGTACGGAAACCAAGTTAAGAATCAAAATAAAATAGAAATATAATTAATGAATGTTATGCAAGTGAAAATTAGAGAACTTATGAATGACTGTAAAGCATAAATATAGCCAAGAAGATGATTTATATCTAAGCTCAAAATAATCCAAATACATTTAACTCGAGTCATTTAACTACATTTAGTTGTTCGATGAAATTTCAAATACGAACTCGTTGAGTAGTCCGATGAAATTTCATTAGTAGCTGTTCATCACTGTGAAGAAAGGATAGGTGTAGTTTTATTATAATTTTGTAATAAGAAAAGAAACCAAAAATCATTTAAATCTCTAAAATCTTTTTACTGAGCTCATACACATGCATGCAGGGTTGAAGAAGGACGTAAATCACGTAACAAGATCTTTCTCAACTTCTCTCCTGTTCTGTTACGTTCCCTCCCTTCTTTTTGGCCTTATCAATCGGATCTTCCATTTTCATGGTACCTATATCTTATTTTGGTTTGTTTCATTGCTATCTTCCCATAAACATCCACAGATATAAGCTCAGCATACTGTCGCCATCTTTTTGTCTGATTATACAATCTCTGCTTTGTTTTTTCTTTGTTTTCTGGTTGAAGGGTTTCCATCAAGTTTTTGGACAGGAGTCATCATGGACCCTCGGACCAGGCAAGATTACCCGAGGCAGAAGAGCTCTGCTGTCCCACCTGCGACTCCATCATCACCGGTCGTATCACCGCTGCATCCCCGCCATGTTCGGACAGGATCGAGCGGGATGCCTAATGCCAGGAAAGCACACACAAAAGCTGCCGCACAGAGACTTGCTCAGGTGATGTCCCATCAAACGCCTGATGATGATGGTGAAGAGGAAGATGACCTATCGTATGAGTATAATCCTACGGGTAAAGGAAGCATTGGGCTTGGAGGTGCAAGAAAAATGGGCACGCGTTCTCCACTGGTAATGCTATTGATAAAATGGCATTTGCCAAATAAACTATCCATTGGTAGTGGTGATGATTTAGTATTATCTAAACTGCAGACTAGGCCCGCAGCACAAACTCATGGACATGGTCAGCCAAAGGGACTCCAATTTGCAGACGACGACTGTGAAAATGAAGATATAAGTGGGACAGTATCCATTGGGCTTGCTGGTGGAAAGGCTATGCCTTCCCGCTCTCCTCTGGTGATTGCCCTTATTACTCTCTTTTCTTGTGCTGTTCTAAGCTAAGCTAGATTCATGTCATACCTTGTTTTTACTAAATTGCAGAGAAGGCCAGCATCACAAACTCATGCCCACCCAAAGCCCCTTCAATTCGCGGACGAGGACATTGAAAAGGATGATGATACCGTCCCTGTGAGTGGGACTGTATCAATTGGCCGTTCTGGTGGAAAGGCCATGCGCTCGCCCTCTCCTCTGGTGATTGTCGTCCTAATTACTGTTTCCTATTCTATTTGTAATCTCACATAGTTAAATAACTGTTATCATCTAAGTGCTTATATATTTATATATTGATCGTCTAAAACATTTAAAAAAGTGCAGGCAAGGCCAGCAGAGCAGTCAAAGGGACTCCAATTTGCCGATGAGGACAGTGAAAATGATGATGATTATGGCTCTGTCACTGGGACAATATCCATTGGGCGAGCTGGTGGGAAGGCAATGCAATCACGCTCTCCTCTGGTGATTGGCCTATCTTTGTTATTTTCTCTGTTGTAATCTGATAAGCTTGATTGTTGATGAACTAACTAGGAAATTGATATTTGTTCTGTCAGTAAGTGCTTTGAGGCAGTTTCTTTTGGGTTTCCCGGTTCTTGTTTCTTTCTTTGGATCACACCTTTCCCATAATTCAAGCAAGTGATCCTTCTTCCATGCCTCAATGGGAGCTGCTTTTCTCATAATGAAACACTGCTTGCCATTTCCTTCCTTTCAGCTACCCTAACACTTTCTGTGACATGCCAGAGTTATTAAAGTTAAGTTCTAATGAACTAGCTCTTACATTTGAAGCTACAAGGGAACAGTTCTTTATTGCTTCATTCACTTTGAAGTTTGTTTTAGAATTCTTGGTCAATTAATAACATAGGACTTTACAACTAGGATGTTCTCTCTCCATAAACCATTGGTTTACCTATATTTAACACAATTAGAGGTGAGCCTAGATGCTTGACCTTCCCTGGACCCTACTGTTTCACAGACTTCCCATATTGAAGAGAAAGTTGAATTGGGTGTCCTCTAAATCAAATTTAAGAAACACATAATTACTTGCTCGGCTACTTCTTCCTTGTTTTATCTAAATTTCATGGTATTAGTGTGAAGTTGAACACCATAATGGAATGACCACGGGGACTTGTTGCAGGATGTTTTTAGATTTTGGAATTGGCATCACATAGATGTTCTCAATATGTAGATTTGTTGATATTTGCTTTCTGTTTATTCTTAGACGTCTCATTCTCACTTCGTACTTCATCATGGTTTCTAATAGTCACTTCGTAAGCAACAAGAACCTTCATCTGCACAAGCAACACCTGGTGGGCGATCATCTGCACCAGCTAACCCTGTAGAAAAACCAACATCAGCTCATTTATCTGCAGTAGTTCCACCAACATTACGTAACCATTCAGAACGGCCGTTGCCTATATATACATCAACAGGAAGTCGGTCATCTTTACCTGTTAGCAGTGCAGAACAACCATCTTCTGCTCGTTCATCTTTGGCAACCACAACACCTCAGCCCACAAATCATGGGGAGCAGCCCCTTTCTGCTCATTCTATTGCTGGCAGATCATCTTCCAATTCCATGGAAGAACCTCTTTCTGCTCGTTCCTTAATAGCTGCAAGGTCATCCACGAACTCTACGGAACAACCTCTGTCTGCCAGGTCCATATCAACTGTTCGTCCAACCCTGAAGACGGTTCCCATGCCAACTAGTGTGCCCATCTCACTAAGGCCAGTCTCTCCTCTTTCATCAGAATCTCCAGTGGACTTCCGGAAAGATAGAAGGTATGTTGATGCTCTCAAACTTTTACTTGTTTCACTTTGAAGAATGACAGCATCATTATTGCTTTTCTCTCTCACCAATTCTTACTGAAGCATGCTTGAATGGTGTTGACTTTGAATATTATCCTTTGTATCTATTGACTGGGAGTTGATCATTGAGGTTCCAATTTTTTAAGAAGTGCATCTATATTTTTTAAGAGATTATATTTCCTTTGTCTAGTAGAATGGGTGGATTCAGAATGGACCACCAAAGACCAATAATTCTTAAGCATGTCTCAGTGAAGTATGTGAATGGAGCATGGGCATTTCAGTTACCCTGGGTTTTACTTGGCAAATCTCATGGAACTATATTTTTACTTATGGGCATACGAAGAGCAACCATTATTGCTCTTTTGCATTTGCGTTTCTTCATTCCTGCATGCAATCTAAATTCAACATTATCGGTTGCGCACTGATAGGTCATCAAATCTCAACAAATGGATGAATCACTTAGACCAATTGTGCTTTGGAAAGTTTAACCTGTACAGTTAGCCTTCTGTAGCAGGTTGTCAATAGATATGGGAAGCCTGAAGCTAAGAGATACGAGTAATCAGAATTCAGCTTCTGCATTAGAAGATGAGGTATGGTCGACTTGTTAACTGAACTGGGGCTTCAAAAGCCCATGGGTGAACCGTTGTTTCCCTGATCATTTTGTAGTCAGAATAGTTGATATAGTTTTTTCATCCTCTTCAGAAAAGTCATTCAGAATTTCCAAGTTTGATTACTTACAGTAAGATTTTATATTTTCAGAAAATCCATTAACTATTTCTATCTGTGCTGCAGATTGATATTCTGCAAGAAGAAAATGATACTTTACTTGAGAAGGTCGGCCAACCATTATTTTCGGTGTATTTTTCAGTTTTCTGCAACTTTATTATTCAGAAGTTCTAACGTAGTTATTCTCTTTGGAATGTAATGCTATACAAGTTTCACACACATACGCCTTAGTACATTAGCTGCTAATTTATCAAATTAAGTGCTCAGCCATGTTTTCAATTGACTACGAGAACTATTTTTGAGCACTCTCATGGAGACTTACTTTAAAACCTCATTGAAAAATGTATGACATCAGATTACTTATTTTATAAATTGATGTTTTTGGTTCTGTTCAATGACATGTACATTCAGCTTCGACTTTCACAGGAGAGATGTGAAGAAGCAGAGGCAAGAGCTCAACAACTTGAGAAACAGGTACCTTCCTTACTGTTCATGAAGCTAATATCTCTACAGCTTTGAGTAGCGTACATTCCCTCTGTAGCTATACAGTTTTACAAATCAGGTTCAAACTTACGAAAAATTGAGACTGGGACCTCTCCCATAATATTGGTTCTTTTTTTCCAAAATTTCCTGTTATAGAAAAACTCAATTTGAAGTTCTCCCCTTACATTTTGAACTGAGGATGGAACTATCTTCTCATGAACAATCATAAATGACAAACTCCATGATTTGAAGCTACTATTTTCTTTAATTTACACCTCATGACCTGCTTTCCTAAGGTTGCTGCTCTTGGAGAAGGTGTAACTTTAGATGCCCGTCTTTTAAGCAGGTGAGTATTTATATTAAAATCTCTTGATCTTACATTAACATGATATCTCCGTTCAGTAACATGTCCGTTCACTTTCCAGAAAGGAGGCAGCTCTGCAGCAGAGGGAGGTTGGTACTATTAGTACTATTGTTAACTGTTCTAGGGCACATATGCCTGTCAATTGATATTTAACCAAGGAGTTGCGAGATATAAAATTGGTGTTTGGGTTGAACTATGCTTCCCCTACAGGCTGCTCTGAAAGTGGTGGAACAAACCAGTAAGGCAGAGGAGATTGTGGCCCTAAGGACAGAAGCTGAGGTATCGACAAAATGTATCTTGTATGTTCGTACAATTATTTTCTCTTTTGTGCATTTCTTTATCATATCAGTAATAACATAATAGTCCTTTTTTATTTACACTTCTAATATTCCGAGGTAGGCTGCTAAGGTTGAGGCAAATTCTGCAATGGAGCAGCTCCATGATGTTAAAGTTGAGGCTCAATCGATTCGAAATGTCATGCAGAGAATGATGCTAAATAAGGAAGAGATGGTTGGTCAACACATAAACACCACCCTCCACCCCCATCTTCTCCATTCCCACTTTCAACTATTGTTTTCTCATTCTTTGACTACTCCATTATGTCATAGTAACGTGAGTTGCAGTTTTCATATTAGGAAGAGGTTGTTTTAAAGAGGTGTTGGCTTGCATGGTATTGGAGCTTATGTATTAAATATGGTAAGCTGTTTTGACTTTAGATCTGTATAACAAGAACTTCGCATGCTTTTATCTGAATGAACGGAGTTGAAACTTAGTTTCGAAGGTTTTTGTTAGGAAACTTCTGCAAATAGGTCAGTAGAAGAGGAAATAAAGGACAAGATAGATGAACCAAGATAAAGAATGCTAGTATTTAGGATTTTATTGATAAGGGAAGAAAATTTCCGACGACTAAAGGCCACATTTGAGAGGTGACCAACTCTCCTACTCTCCCAACCTGACAGATTATCCAATACCCCTTCCTAGCTCACACATTCCTGCAGAGAATCCTAACAAGCTGCCACCTCACTCCTCTATATGGTACTAGCATTCTAACAGAAAAACAAAGCTTTTAGCCTGCAGAAATGATAGCTGTGCCAGCTGTTGGTTCCTTCTTTCTCCTTTCATATTGTATACGAATAGGAGGCATAACAGTTTTATGTGTTTTATTATTAGTTTAGCTGTGATCCTGTGGACTTCCGCTCATTAATAAGTTCTCAATTAGATAACAAGTTTTTTGATAATTAAGAAAGGCATCTTCAAAGTCTTTCTCCTCATTGTTTGTTCAACAAGGCTAGAAATTTGTTGGGATTAAGATATTAATCAACCTCTCTTTACCTCGAGGGATATTAACCTCACTTTCCGAATTTTTTAGATGGAATTGGTTAGTTTTCATCATCTTCAGAATTTGAAGGTAAAGCTGTAGTGCAAAGTAAGTTCTCACAGAGATTACCAAATTTCAGGTGTTCATGCAGATATTGCAGGGGCAAAATATGAATACTGGTCATCCTTTGCACCAGCACCTGTCGAAGTTGTGTTAGCCTCGGCAGAGAGAGCTAAAGGAGATAACTCCTCACGTAAGTATGACTCAGTTGTTCCTTTCTGAAAGTTCATATTTACTTCCATTTGTGATTGCTTTTAATTACTTTATGTGGTGCAGAACGCAGACACCGAGTTGTAGAAGATGTGAATGAACTTTCTGGAGATGGTAATTTTGAAAGCGTGATACTTGTTGAAAAAGGTTTGCGGGAACTGGCTTCACTGAAGGTCTCTGTCGGACCCCATTTATCGATCATTGTTCAATCTAGTTGTCTTTAGATTTCTCCCAGCTTCTCGTATTTATTGATCCACTGACAAGTAAAGATTTGATGGTGCAATGTTAAAGACTCTTGATCTTTGTTCCCTTGCCTGGTAGGAAGTAACCAACCATCTTGAATGTGTCTTACTCTACTTTGAATATTATCAGCCACAAAAGAAGGAAGTTTGAACTTTATGAGGATTCATTGATGAGTTAAAAGTAGTTAAAGGCTCAATTCTTGAAACTTTTAAAAGTCAAAACTTTATGGTTCGGGCCACAACTGACAATATCCCTCAATGGATCCAACTGACTTCCTGTTACCATTACTTGTTTTTATCTGCGGGAACAATTCCTCAAGCTTCCACTGATGAAACTGGAGAGAATATTGAGGAAAACCAAGTTCTGATATCAGTTTAAGTCTAGACAAGCTTAACAACAAGCTTCTCCTAACTGAGAGGGACATTTAGATGACCAATTCACATGGCTGCTAGAACAGATAATACCTATTTGCTTGGCTTGATTAGGACTTATGGAACTAAAATTGCTTGGTTTACCTTTTGGCTAACTAGTTAAATGTTCCTTACATTAAACAGTTTCTGAAATTTTCTTCCTTTCCTTCTCTGAAGGTGGAGGAAGCAGTAGCACTTGCCATGGCTCAGCAACGACGTCCGAATTTGCTAAAATCAGGTCTGATTTAATTATCTTGTCTTTGATAAAGAATCGCACTTGCAGCATGCTGTGTTCATTTTTTAGTTGTGACCATTGGGTTTAAGATTAGTTCAATTGCGTCCTATATGTATGTTTGACCTCTACTCTCTGTGCTTCTCTTATTTCATTCATTTATTTCTTGAAACAGCGTTTTCATTATAGTTTCTTGTACCTCTCTCCCCTTTTTAATAAATATTTCAGGTTACAAACATAGGAAAACTGGCTTGACACTGCCAAAACGTAGAGCTATGATCTTATAATCTTATATGAAGTACAAAGCTCGCATTTTTCTTTACTTTCTTACCTTATGACATGTTCTTTCTTGCTATGGTTTCTTGTGTTTTTCCATTCAGTCTATCCAAAGTGCTCTGTTTGCTGCTCGTTTTAGTGTTTAGAGTGTTCCATACGTAGTTCTATCTAACTGTGTCTTGATTTCTCCAGTAATGGGTGAAGATGAACTGAAACTGCCCAATGAAGCACAGTTTGAAGCGTTTGGTACGTTTAATATTCTACACCTTCTAAAATTTTCTTGTTATACACCACTATAAATATCAAAGTGAGATGTCAATGCTGTAGTGCAGGGATGCTCACTTCTTATGCATTGATACCTTATTTCCTTCTTTTAGCTTGTATTTAAGAACTTTCTTTCTCAGACAGCACATATTTGGTGTGTATGTATGCTAAAAAGATTACTTACATAAAAAATTTATCCACAGAATTGAGCCAAGAAGAGTCTGAAATTGTGCGTTTCAAACAGGTATGATGGCTTTTTTATATCAAGATAAATCTGAATAGTCCTTCCAACTTTTCCGTTTTTTCTTTTCTTATTTGAGGCTTCTCCATCTAGACATCATTATTAAGATTGCACTTAAGGCTTCTAATGCACTGGGTGGCTTGTTACACCCCCCTTCCCACAACATGGCCACTGTAAGTTTTTGGCCCCATATTTTTCGACTTAGATGGACAATCTTGGGTCGTAAATACCGGAGCAACTTGGAATCTTCAGAAAAACCGGGATAAGTGTAATTCAGAAAGTAAAAGGCTGCAAAGGGTTTGTGTTGTATTAATTTATGTATATAGCACTGCACATTAAGAAATGACTGCGGATTTGTTTTGTTTATGAACGCAACAGTTGAAGCAAATGAATTTTAATTCGAATTTTTATCTTATGGATTCCATATCAAATTCTTCAACGAGTCAACCTGGAAGATTAGGATAGGAAAAAGTACACAGTTGCGTTCTTATGTTTTAAGGCATTGATATAACAAGGATTGTTAGTGTTGTTAAATGTAGAACTTTTAGTTCAGTCACTGTTTAATTCTTGCTTGCTGCCTCGTACAGGCTTGGCTTACATATTTCTGGAGAAGAACCAGAGACCAAGGAATCGAACCAGACATAGCAGAAGAACGTTTGCAGTTCTGGATCAACCATAGGAACCAGAATTCCACTTCACTTGATGCAGTTGATGGTATCCCCCTTCCCGTATACTTCCCCTCCTAGATCTGCAAATTCATAATTTTGTTGCAAAACAAGCAAATTGGGGTTTGGTTTCCAATCTGCTAATTGCAACCACCTTCTACCAACATGCTTAACATATAAGCCGGCGATGGAATGTACTGAAAGAAGTAAATGAAGGGACATAAACCAGTTTCTTGTCACAAAGCTAGAATAACTCACGGATGGTGATTGAAGTGATAACTAGCAGGGGTATCAAAAACAAGTTAACAAGCCTGTGGTTAGTGGTTGAGGAAATTAAAAGCCTTCTCCTACACCAAAAATTGAAATCTTGTTGAAACCTTTAGTCTTCCAATGCACTAAAAGAAAAAGATTAATGGTCTGGAACAGACAACAACGCAGAATAATATGATTTTCCTTGTGCTAGGGGTTAACTTGGGTGATGTTTTGCTATAATGCACAGTTGAACGTGGGCTTTTGGAGCTGAGGAAGTTGGGCATAGAGAATCAGCTGTGGCATGGTGCTCGCAGAGGGCTGGAGACAGAAACCAACTCCAAAGTTGATGTTGAGTTCGGCTTCTAATATATTTTAACGATTTTATTGGGACTACTCATCTCTTCTGAATCTTCATTTCAGATGGCCATGAAAGCTTGCCCAGGCGCTGCAAGTGTATTTTGATAATCGACTTATGCACAAAAGACTCCAGGGTGGTCTTCGTAGAAAGCTATATATGCTTAGTGTAGGAGTACTGTGTAGTAATAGATGATAATTGATTCAACAGGAATAATGCTTCTATTCAATATTCATTAACTTGAATATTGGCGGTTTTAGTTCGTTATTCTTTAGTTTATCATCTTTGGTAGCATCTACTAATAAGATTCACTTGTTTCAGTGGACATTAAAATTACTCTCATAGTGAAATCAATGAGTTTTAATAATAATAGTAAGAAATGATAAAGTAGCGTTTGAACAATTTAGTGTGCATCTCGATTAATCTTATCAGTTGATCGAGCATCAGAATTCACAAAACATTCTTGCATGATAATTAAGTCCAACACAACTTAATTTTACGTAACTCTGGCATTTACAGTGTTCACTTTCATACTTCGCAACCACACCAGATTATGACCATGGAAACAGCTGATTTATCTTAGGAAAACAATAGTACTACGTAGGAGCTAAGATTATAACAAAAAGTTTAAAAGAATAGGAATATGCTTGTTTAGTGCGTATAAGAAGAAGGGAATGGGTATGAAACCAAAGTAACTGCTTAGTAAACAACTATCATTGTAGGGTTGTTGATTTGATTACTCACTTTCTGGCATTACTTCATTCCTCCCTTAATCCAGAGGAATGGGAGTGATTACTCTGTATTTTCTCTGTGCGTTTTGGGCATGAGTTTGGGCTCCTTTACTCTCCACTTCATTCTTTCTCTATAAGCAAGTAATCAGTAGATTCACCTTCGTTTTTCTTCTTACAAGCCTTTTTTTTTCTTAATTTAGCTTATCAATCGATCCTCAAAACATAAACCCACCAAAATTTAGTGCCTTTTCGCACTCAATTCACTAAAATGGAGATAAACACGCGGCCTTCAAAAGTTTGGTTAGGGTTTTTTGTTGTTCTTGTTAGCTTTTCCATGTTCTTTTGGTAGATTTATAGTGGAAAAGAACAGTCTCACAGTCTGATCACCTGATAAAATTAAGGATACTTATGATAGTGCTATTGGCAATTTTGGGATACCTCAATATGGGGGAAGCATGGCAGGTTTTATGGTATATCCTAAAGAGAACCAGAAAGGATGTAGAGAGTTTGATGATTTTGGGATTTCGTTTAAGTCGAAGCCAGGAGCCTTACCCACTTTCCTATTGGTTGATCGTGGAGGTATTTGTTCCTTTCATGTTTGCTTTTTTTTATTTGTAAATTCTCTAAAGCTAAGCCTTTTAGTTGCAATCTCGTGATGTTTTGATCATAGAAAACAAAAAGGAGATTAGAAAGACTGGTGATTTGGTTTGATACAGTACAAGCAAAGTTAGCATGCTTAGAGGAGATTTTGTTTCCCTAAAAGAAAGCCAATTAAATTCTCTAAATTCAAATATTGAGCTGTCGAAGAATTAATTTTGTTTGAGATTTGGAAGAGTAACTATTTGTAATTGTTCTGGGAACAGAGGGAAGAGTTAGGTGAGGAAGAACTCTTTTGGGTCTTTGTTTCTTTTGTTTTATAGTCAATTTTTCGCTTCATTTTCTTATTAACTAACTGAAATGGTGCTTGATAGTAAATACATTGTTATTAATTGTTTATAGTATTAGGACTCTGGAACCTTTGCAATTTGGGATGTTTTGCACTATCTATTTTGTACTTTTAATTTTGTTCTTTCCAGGCATTTTTTACTCTTCCAGTCCCAAAAATGGCACCATAGTTAATTCCCCTACATCCAGTAGCTATAGTGGGTCCAAGATTGTTATCATAGTTCTTGGGGCTGTGGCAGTAGGCTTGTTCTCAATTTTACTTTTCAAGCTTTGGCAAAAGAAGAAGAGAGAAGAACAATATGCTCGTCTTATAAAGTTGTTTGAAGAGGATGATGAGCTTGAGGTTGAATTTGGACTCCGAGAATGATGTTTTTTCTGGCCTAAAATTTGAATCAGATATGGTCAAGGTGTGTTTATACTTGTCATACTGTTGGTATTTTGCCCATTTCTTATACAATAACTTGTGTTTGTAATTTTACTAGTTGAATTCAACTTTTACTTTTTGAGCGTTGCAGGCATTTATATTATTCTTTCTGCATAGACTTCCTACTTGGTTACATGTTTTTTAATTAGTTTTCTGAACTATAGGTAGTTGGGTTTACACTCTATCTTAATTAATAGTTGCTTGTAATTTTTGTATGAGTGGATAATAATCTCAACATGGTAATATGGAAATTAATCACTGGTTATCTTCTGCCACTGTTGTAATTTCTCACATGGGTTTTGGATAATTTGTTAAAATGTAATCAAATCAGAGTTGGACATACATTTCTAATGAGTTTTTAAAATATTACTTTATATTGCTTGTCATATTGCTTCTTTGCATTGAAGGTTTGGAATGCTGGAGCTTCTGTTGTTCTTATTGCTGATGACGTTGAGGAAGCATTAATAACAATGGACCAACCTTAAGAAGATGGTTCATCAGCAAAGTACATTGAGAACATAACAATACCTTCTGCACTGATTGAGAAGAGCTTTGGTGAAAAACTAAAGAAGGAATTAAATAGTGGTGAGATCGTAAATGTGAATCTTGATTGGAGAGAAGTTATCCCACATCCTAATGATCGTGTGGAGTATGAGTTATGGACCAACAACAATGATGAATGTGGGGTTAAGTGTGATATGTTGTTGGGATTTGTGAAGGATTTTAGAGGTGCAGCACAGATATTAGAAAAGGGGGATTGTATCTTGAGGACTAGATAGGATTGTATCTTCATCTAGTGTCAACTTAAGCCAAGTGAAAGACCTGAACTTTGAACTCAATGTGAGTGGTGAATCTTGTACTTGAAGCCATTTTGAATCACCAGTCTCATTTCCTTTTTGAAAACCTTCTGGTTAGATGATCTTTTGTTATCAGAAAAATCACAAATTATAGTGTTGGCGCAGGTGATGGTGCCCTTATTAGTGCTTCAATTATTGAAAGATTCTGTGTTTGATAATCCATCATTTTCCTTGCTTTATTCGCACCACTTTTCTCGACTGAAATAAACCAGAATTAAATTTATTTTTTTCTTGCTTTAGAAGTTGTGTCTTGATATTAGAAATTGTCAATAATCCAAACTAGTTATTAATAATTATCTACTTTTTTTCTTATCTTTTGACTTTTGACATGAAGGGGTTAGTATGTATACGTAAAGAAGAATACAAGCAAGAAACTTTACACTATAGAAACTAATCTTCTTCTTGATCATCTTTCTCTATTAGCTTCGTTTATTGTTTTATCTCTTTTCCACTGCTATTACCTTGCTTTTCAACATGCCCTATTTATATGTTGGATAATTATTTTCTAAATTTTTTAATATAGATCAATATGGCTTGCCCCCTATTAGTAAACGACGGCACAAAGTAAAGCAAGTTTCAATACTTCAACAAACAACAAATAATATGAAGGTTTTCTTATTTGCTATAGCAATGAAATTGTGGATATTATGGTTATTTCGATGAATTTTATAATATTTTGAATAATTAAATTATATATTTGAGGATATTATGTAACTAATGATATGTTGATGCAAGAAAATATTGGAGTATTTTTTTCTGCAAAAACTATCGGAAAGGAAATTCCGCAATATATTTGTTGGACCCCGATTTCTTCTTCAATATGTTTGGGATTAATTTTATTATTTTGTTGTGATTAGGTTTTAATTATAA
>JANQBM010000221.1:37384786-37423846 GCA_025594535.1 Erythroxylum domingense
GAATAGGCTAGCTAGCAATGTGCCAAGGATCCTATTAAAGAATGTTCAGAAGGTCAACATCTTTGAAGAACTTGAGGTCGAAGATATCCTCTTCACACTATAGAGTTTTCTCTATGCCCATCTTACTCCATTTTGAGCTAGCCCAATATTAGACTTGTAGGAAAGTTACACGTTTTTCTAGGAAGTACCCTACCATTGAGTCGAACCAAGTTATTTTCCTATCTTGCATTATTTCCATAGGTAAGGTTAGAACCCCACATTGTATAGTATTTTGATAGTATTTAAGTCTTTCCTTAGTAGACTTAATTTCTACCATATTTTTCCAGGATTTTAAAGCCAAAGAGTAGCCAAACTTGGAGGACTCACCAGCTAAAGAGACCTTCTGGTTAGAAGGACTCAGTGGAGGGAACTCATCTGGCGTTCCTAGAGGGACTTATTCTCACAGGTTGTCCTTAAGGCACAACGCATTTTGGCTCCCAATCGATGCAACAGAGATTGAAGAAGGCTCCAATGTCAAAGACTCCTTACCCGGAGCTTTCTCCATATGGTAACAGGACCAATCCTCCTTTAAGTAGGACAAACCCCGCCAAAGTAGAGTTTCCTAAAACGATAATTTGGAGGAGACTTACTTGAATAGTAGCTAGAGAGAGCAGAGAAAACCGATTGAATTATAATCAAGTTATTGGATTGTTATGATAATTATGAAAGTTTTATGCAAAGATATTGTTATGATAATTATGCTGGATTTTTTAATAAGTTTTAAAATGTTAATTTATAAGTATTTGTTAAGGACTTATTTAAATTTATCTTTATAAATTTGGATAAAAGTTATGGACTTATCTATAGAAGTTATTATGAATAAGTATTTGAGTTACATTAAAAATTTTCATTTGTAAGGAAAAGAATTGCTCTGTCAAAATATTGGTTCAATTTTAATCATGGAAATTGGGATGCTCATTTTCTCCATTTTTATTTTTTAATATATAAAATAGGATAAATGATTGTAATATTTTATACCTCAGCCATACAGAGACATCAGAATCAAAATAACAAAATTAGAGCAAAAGTAGGTAGTTTGGTTCATCAGAAAAATCATTTGTAAAAGATTATAATGACAACCAACAAAATTGACTGGAACATGAACCCATGTTAAGATCAGTAAGCTTTGTGCAGTAGTCACACTATATCCAGTTGGTTGGCAATATGAATGAATCAGAATATTTCCAGTAATGGTTACTCCTTCCGAAATTCATAAGAGCAACTCTACACTAACACAAAACAAACCGTTGCAGAAAGGCAATGAATTCACTTTGACATATTAATGTACATGAAGAATTATTGAGATCACAGATATGAATGGTCACTTTCATTGTTTCTATCCCATTGGTGTCGTCACCTTCAGATCAAGTCCGATATTCATTCCATTATAAGCCAGGGCAGCATACATCCATAGATCATCTGAGCTTAGCAGCTACACAAGACAAGACAAGACAAGAAAAGGAAAACAAGAAATTCTTGAATCAGTCTTTTTTTTTTTTCACCTATTTAAATATATAGAAAAACTGCGGCAATTGAATATTTTCCAACGGAATACGGATTCGTGCTCTCACCTTAATTTGGAGTTGCAGAAACTTCACGTACTGGACGGCTTCTTCAAGCATTGTGCTGATATCAACCTGGCATACCATGAACCGATCTTCAGAATTTTGGAAAATGAGTTTCAGAAATTACAGATTGATGAGGTGTAATGTAAAGCTCATTGTCTTATAGATGTTATATATGACCTACCTTTGTTCCATTAGGAACCAGACTTTGAAGAACTTTCAGCCTTTCATTTATTCTTTCTCTTCTTTTCTGAAGCAACCAAGGAAATGGTAGGTGAGAAATTGTCATACAGATTGGTTAAGCAAAATCATCAGGTTAATTGCTTAACAATTGTGGTTCCGTGGAACTGTAAAAGGAAGTTACCCGTGCATAGAGACTCTGAGGATCAGTTGCTGCCCCTCTACTTGCTCTTGCCTTGCCATTCAAGTTTGCAGCAGCATTTCCTTTGGAGCTCAAGCTGGAAGGTGCTCCTCCACTGAGATCCTGAGAGGCAGATGAGTCATCATCAGAGCAGCAACTGCTAGTGGCTGGCCCATTTATTCCAGCATTGTTCTCCTCGTCATTGTTTCTGCTTGAGGTTCTTTGGGTATTCTTTGATCGCAGGTTCCTCTTGGTCTTTTGAGCCTACATTGTTGAGATATCGATCAAAATTGTTCCTAAACCACTTCATGTGAAAGTTTAGCCTCAAACAGGAATATAACATGAAGGAAAATGCACAGGTTAGCTGTACTCACGTTTACATTACTCCGTGGTCTTTTCTTAGAATTCTCAGAAGGGGTATGGCCCTTATCTTTGGCAGATGGTTCTGGTGCAGGCAAATCTAAGGGCCTTTTCGGCTTCGAATTGTGATCTTGAAGAGCAGCGTCAAGCTGGTTCGTCTCCTTCACATTGCCATTGGCCATCTTTTGGATCAAGCAGTCATTGCCTTCTATGAGATATGAGGTACCATGCCTAGCATCCTCCAAGAAGAAATCCATTGAGATGGAGGAGTTGTTATCAACCAGAATGTAGTGGGAATTGCTCAAGTAGCGGCTTTCTTCATTTGATGTGGGAAACAGAATATTACTAGCACCACTATAACTACTATTCCCTTGTGAAAATTGGTACGAATTGTTATCCATGTCCGAAGAATAAAGTTTATCTTCATTCACTCCTTTGATATTCGTCGTCGATTCGTGAACAGACCAAAAAGCGGATGGAAAGTCTAATCTTGAACTTGTATCAAGCTGGCTGGGAAGAGGGGAATTACCAAGCAATTCTGCAAGGAAATCAGCCTCCTCGGTTGTGTACATTCCACTAAGACAACTCCACTCTCCTTCTGTAATGGCTTCAATGGGCTCCATTTTTGACAAGTGCTTTATGTTTTTTTCTCTGATAATACCTTTACTCTTAAAAAGCTCGATGGTTTAAAAGAATCCTGAGCTGAGAGACATATTTATACCCAACAGCATCGAAGAATGTCAAGAAAAGCATTGACTTCGTTCTGAGTTCTTTGTAACATATCAGGACAAGCCCCTAATGGGGCCACTACAGCTCATCTTGAGCGCCTGGTTTAAGCAATTATGCAACTCAAAATATAATTGCAGTTAAACAACTTGACTGGCCTCGAAACTCCTTCAACTCAACTAATGGACACGAGGACAATGATTATGAAATTGTTAGGACAAGTGGACAACATTAGAACCTAACGTAACTGTGCTCTTTAGTTACATTCCAAAAGAAAAAGGATCAATAATTGTTTTGGATAGTCCAGAGAGAATGTGAGATATGGTTAGGTAGAATTGGCAATGAGAATCACATCTGGCAATGGAAAGACGTGGGATGTTATGTTCTTGCCAAATATGATAATAATACAACAACAAGACTTGTCTCCAACAGAAGGAAAGATGAGTTCGTTTAAGGATGGCTAGTTAAAGAATGGTAGGCACATGAACATGAGACTTCACAATCCTCATAACTTGCCCGGAAACAGACACTAAATGACTTTACTTGATTCTGTCTGAGATTAACATAGCCTATGCACAAGTTCTCATTATCTGTAGCGGTTGCGTGATATTAGACATGCATAACCTGTCCGTTTCACTTCCAAGGTGTCTTGGTTTACAGATACCTGAGAATCTTCGGTATATTTCATCATCGATTCTTACAGATCTCTATCATGGATTCAGGACGATGAGACAAGTAACAGAATTGATTTTTATGGATTGTATGTTTCACATTCCATCAGGACACTTCATGCCTCTGCTTGCAACTACAACTTAGCACAAATTTTGTCCTGAACATCAACAGGAGTAAGTTGAACTCGGAAGAATTCAGGATTGCTTGGAAAAATGCAGATGTATCGAGATTTGTTCTCATTGAATAAAAAGAAGAATATTATGTGTCAGTGAGTGTCATAAACTAAGCTACAAGGTGAGCTAATTAATAATATCTGTGGAATTTGTCTTGTCTTGTTTTAATGTTCCCGCCAAAAAACAGCCATTATCATCAACCCCAGTCCATATGAGCTTGATTTCTGCAATAAATGACTTGACTAAGCTCATTAATTAACCATATTTATAGATCTAGCCTACTTGACTTCCAAGTTTCTTCCTAAGAGTTGATCTTTAGTAGATTTTGAACATTTACTTTACTGACAATACCCTATAGTAAAATCTCTATAAACTATAATTTCTATTATACAATAATGCAAAACAAGGAATTTGTGCATTGGAGTTTGCCCGCTTAATAAATTTCTACTAACTTAATTTTAACTATTAAGCTAAATATAATGTACTTCTAAAAATATCCTTATATAATTTTGTGGTCCTATTCAAATCATAAATTAATATTTTGTTAAAATTACAAATATGTTAATATTTATGATGTTTTCTGAAAAAAATTATTCGTAACATATTAATTTTTATTATATTTAGATTTAATTGAATCACTTATTGCTTCTTAGAAATTTTGAAATTACCATATTTTTAATAAAAACAAATATTATACAAAATTGAGATTATTAATTCACATTCAATTGATTATATTAATAGAATATAATGAATTTTTAGTTAATTAAGTACAAAGTTATTGAACTCTGAACATGCTCTAAAAGTTAAAACTATTAAGCAATCAATTAATTAATTAATTTTACATTGTCTTCGATATTAATACTTTATAATGTTACTCACGATATATATTTAAAGAGTCATCACTTCTCTTTTATTATGACTTGGTGCGTTAAAACCCTAATACAAAATGAATACTAAGTGAGCTGTACGACACATGAGAATACTATAATAAAGACGATGTACAAAACCCTAATTTCAACACATTCAATGTACTACAGTGAACACAATATATTTGGCTCTAACTATAGAGCACAGCCATAACTTTGCAGAAACAGAGTCGTTCGTTCCTTGTTAAACCTGTAATTTCTTAGCTGAGATTCCGGCGTTTCGTACGCTTCATCCGAGCATTCAATGGAGGAAAAATCAAAGGAAGTTCAAGTGTTGATTTTATTCTCATTATTTTCCAAACTGTTATGAAATTTGACGCCGGCCATTGCACGATCTCTTGTAGGCTGGTGGATTAAGAGTTCTTAATATATGAGCCATTTCATATACACACACACACAGAAAAAGAAAGAAAAACAGCTTTCTTGAGGAATAAAATCTTTGCAATATCATAGAATAGCAAACCTTTTGTGATCAGATTTTGTTCTTCTCCATAAATTTTTATATCAATGTAATTAAGAACTGAAATATGAAAAGTTAAGTTGTATTTTTTTTCCTTTTTGATCCTTATAAGGCAGGCCTGCACGACCCTCTTGGAGTTTAATGGAACATTTTGTTTTAGCTGGCAACACTATCATAACTTGGATGTTGAAATGCAAGATCTCATAAGTTTTAGTTTTTTTTAAGCCATTCGAATCCGATTCACTTGAAGAGATGGAAAGTAACATGTCACTTGATTCAAGGAAGAGCTAGACCTAAAATTTAAGATTGTAAAGTTATAATTGTTAGTGAATATATAAAATAAATTAAGTTGGTCTCACACATCAGCTTAAGCTTTTGTGATTAAACAATTACTTAATATAGTATCAAGGTCCCTATGATCAAGTGGTCGTGAGTTCAAATTCTACCACTCACTTATTTCTCAACTAATTAATTCAGCATAAGATAAAGTGAGCATGCGTAAGTTTCAAGCCCAAAGGGCTTTCATTTGAGAGGAGGTGTTAGTAAATATATAAAATCAATTAAGTTTACTTCACAGAATAATTTAAGCTTTTGTGGTGAAACAGTCACTTAATAATAATAACTTGTACTAAAATTTATTTAATTTTATGAAAATTCGTATTAAATTTCTACTTATGTTTCTTGAAAATAAAGTTTTAAAAACAATTACATTCTTATTCAATTCAACCTAAGTTTGAGCCTTCAATCTAGCCTAAACATATACAAAAATTCCAACAAAATAAATTTCAATTCTTTGATATTTTTACAACATAATCTTTTATATTTGTAAACTTTGAAGTAACCGGTATGATTACTCTTTTTTATCACAGGTTTGAGTCACGGAAATAACCTCTTTATAAAATGTAAAGGAAAATTACGTATAATTAATATCTCTCCTCCAACTTTCACAAAGCGGAGAGCAAAAAAAATCTTTTATCTTTGATGAGAGTATTAATAAGGCGAGGCTAGCTGGTAACAATTTATAAATTATATGGATAGAGGAACACCTAATTCTATATTATTGGCTTCCGGGAATGGGACAATTTGATGCTCTACTCATAGTTTAATAAGCCATAAATGCTTTCAATATTCCCCTCATCTTGAATTACGTGGGTTACAATTTATATACATGTAATTTTTAATGCACATTGAAGCTTAATCATGTCATTTTAATGTTAAATACAGAGATTATGATTCTACCGAAAAGATAATGAGATTAAATATGATGGACAGGTGTATATATTTAAAGCCAAGGGGAAGGTGAAGAATAAAGCAGGTTTAGGGTTGCCCTCAATTTATAATAAGATCCATCGATGATCGTGAGTTAATTTATAGTTCTCTTCATTAATGAACGAAATTAGTTATTAGTTGAAGTACTGCAGCACTTTGATGCAAGTATATTTGTATATGTGGTGCTTTCAATATAATATCACATAATAATGATTGAAATATTTAATTATCATGTTTGATATTATAGTAAAAAGAAAAGAGTGTTTCCTCAAATGCCAGAATAATGATATATTTTCAATTTTTACATGAAATATTATGATTCACACATTTTATTAATTTTTTTCACTTATTTAACTTTCAGTTCGGTTTTTAAAACATTACTTATTTACCGAACAAAAAGATTTTCCAAAATCATATTAATTTTTTCTGCAATCAGAATATCATGATAATTGTATATTAGCCAACTCATGGTTTTTTTTTTAATGTATATGTATACAAATTAGAAAGATATAGAGCAAATTAGCATAACATTTACGTAATGTTGACATGCATAATTCAAGAAATGGTGAGTAAACATTTGTAGCATAGTAAGTATGAACAGAACTTTACAACTTTTCTAAGTATATTTATCTTATTATTATTATTCTTTATTTTTTAAAAATAACTTTTCTTTTAAACTTGTATCGACGATTTGTAGTTTTTTAGTTATTATTATTATTTATTAGTAAATATGGGCACCATATTAGATATCTTATTTGGTTTTATTTTATTTTATTTATTTATTTACTTATTTAATTTTATTTACCTACTCTTTTAGTATATTAATTTTTATATCTACTTTTATAATCTGAATCACTTTTTATTATCACATTCTCATGTGAATCTACTGAAAATACCCTCTTTATTATGTAAAGATAAGGTTGTATATTATCAAACCTTTCCAGATCCTGCTTTATTACAGGACTCAGACTGGGCATGATATGATGTATACAAACCAAAAGACTAAATCAAGTAGTGTTCTTATTCCTATTTTCAATTTCCTTCTTCCTTTTATTTATTTTTCTAAATGTTGTTTAATTGATTGGAAGTGTACCAAGTACTAAAAAATGTGGTTTCTTAATTTCATATTTCATACACAAACTTGATTTTTAGGAAACTATGTCCTCATCAAACTCAATTATTAAAATTTTCAAGTTAGCGCGTAAGACTTTGCATACAGCTAACGTCCAAGAAGATGGAAATAAATATTTGTATACAAATATTGAAAAGGGCATTTACAATAAACTACAATATTAAAGCATAGTTTATGATACTATTAAATAATAATGATAAGAATATTTTTAATATCCTATATGCTTGTTTCCGTGTAATAGTTATGCGACAAGGTCCATCGAATTGCATATGAATTAAGTATTCAATGAGAAAAGCATACGATTTCTTAGCTTTAACCAATGTTTTAAAAATGAACCGAAAGTTAAATTGATAGGATAAGAAATTTAAGATTTAAGATTTAAAATGTTCAATCGGTATTAAACTATTATAAAAATCGCCTAAAAATTGAATAAAATTAAAAAAAATTGTACTCATCCATCAAAGAATTTAAAGATTAACTGAAAAAAATATTGTTAAATGAAATTTAATTGATTTACTTTATTTTATAATAATTTATTAATTTATGAAAATTGATCGATTAATTAATAAACTAATATATTTTTAACAATAAAAATTATTAAAATAAATCAAACCAAAAAGTTAAAATTCAAATTGAAAAATTAGACAGATCAAGGTTTTTATAATTATACCGGCTAAATCGGTTGGTTTTTTCAATCCTTATTTTTAACCAGAGCTAAAATTACTAAAAAAAAAGAAAATTAATTCAATAAAATATTCTATATTATATTCTTATATTGGTCTCTTGCTACATTTACATTAAAAATTCTACGAAATTTTTGCAAATAAAGTTATTATATTTAATTATAAGTTCTATATTTTATAAAATAATTTATATAAAATATAAAACTTATTTGAATATTTTAATGTGAAATTTTCAAATAAGCTTTATATATTATAAAATAATTATAATTTATTCTTAATAAGTACAACCAATAACTTTAATAAAAAATTCGTTAATATAAGCTTATGTTTGTAATACTAATGCCTCTTTTTGTCCATTCATCACTATAGTATTGTGGTAGTTAGTGGATGAGCTCCATAAAAAACTATCATGAAAATGTAATGCTCATGTATACTGGTTCTCATTGGCTATACTGTGAACCCTAATCAAGTTCTATTTCTTAAATAAAGCCATATGATAGTTTCAGTTAAATATGGGGAAATGACGAGCATCGTCATTGTTAATGTTCTTCCGTAGATGGTAGATCAAATGTTGACTGCATAAGGTCATTAATTCGCACAAGAAAACAATTGATGCATGGCTTCCTCGTGCAAATAAGTATATATTAGAGGACGAGTCATCATTACAAGGTTCTCATTTTAATTATATGTGCTTAGCCATTATTGGCCAATGTGTTCATACTATTTGTTTTATTTGCGATTTCAATGTTATATTTTTTAAATCTCTATCAGCTCAAATGAATCGATTTAAAAAAATCCTGAAAAGAAGGAAATGGTCTATCAATTTTTAACTTAAGTAATATATAATTCGATTGGCATTTATTTTTATGATTTTTTTTATAGATGAAAACTTGATGAAATTTGTAGTTTATTAATAACATTATTAAATAAAATTACAAGGAAAGAATATGAGAAGACAATGAAAATAAAATGATAACATAATAATTAGAGATGACATATTATTCTATATTATGGTTAAACAATTTTCATGATGGAAAATCAAATGAGTAATATAAAAATCAATATTTTAAAAACCGAATCGAAAATTTATCGAAGAATTTGAAGTTTAATTAAAAAAAGAAATTGTTAAATGAAAATTGATTAATTTGTTTTAGTTTATAAGAATTTAATAATTAATAAAAATTAACCGATTAATTAACAAATTTATCAATTTTTAACAATAAAAAATATTAAAATAAATTGAACCAGAAAGTTAAAAATCGAATTAAAGTTGAACAATTCAAAATTTGTACGGTTAAACTAGTCAAGCCAGTTGAGTGTTTAATCATTGCTAAGAATAAATAACATGTTTCTTGGTCCGGATTACAAACAATATTACTCATCTTAATAAAAGCCAACCATCTTCGAATAAAAACAATTAATAGGTTGAAAAAAAGGATCTTTTTCTTTCTTTTCAACAAGTTCAATTGAGAAAACTTTAGTCATTGCATTGAGTTTATATGCAATTTCAAGTAAAATCTAATTGCCAAGCCCAACACTACAACTTTATTTTTCCTATCAATGCAAAGGATCTTAGTAGCTAAGGTCCATACTCCTACATTTTCCATTGCTTGTAAGAGTTTCTCACAAGATATTAAGGACTTCTTACTTTATAATACTTAATTTTTAACATAACACATTCTCAATATGTATATCCCATAAAATGGGACATGGGTTTTGTGACCCTGTGCATGCACTGGTTCCTTGTTAAGAATCTAAAATCAAAGCAAAAGAATCAAAGCTTGAGGCATTTAGGCAAAGAATTAGGTTATCCAAGTTCAACACACCAAAGCTTGAGCCATATAAGCAAAGAATCTAGGTCCATAAAAGTTCATTGACCGGTACATATACATATTCCAAGAAAAACAAAAAGTCCAAGACATATCTTCTTCCCAAAGGTTGCCAAGCCCATGGCAAGTTTACTAGGGAACTAAAGGTTGAGTTTGAGGCCCCCCTTCTCTTCTCACATAACCTTTACTTGGTCCCAATTAAAACAGAGCAATTCATTATCCTCTTTATTCAATGCATAGTGTTTTCTTCCCTATTTGATGTGTGTTTTCATTAATATAAATTAGTAGAGTTAAAATTGGTAATTTGTTCTCTCCACATACCTAAATGAGAGCATTTAAGAAAAAGTGTGGGTACCAAATACAAAAGCAGAAGAAAGGGGTTTGACAAATCTAGGCAGGTTCTCTTTCCATTGGACCCGAGTAAGCCATCCTCCTTTACCTTATGTCTTAGGTTTAAGTGGGCCTCTTAAAACATCATGAAAAGGAAATAATGTAACCCTGTGCGTGATCACAACAAACATTGAATCCTTCTTTCATATACAAGGTAAAAATGTAGGTTTTTCATGTAGTTTAATAAATTTTAGAAAAATTCTTTAATCTTTAAAATTCTTAAAGAACTTTTGATAATTTTTAATTTTTTTATAAAACCACTTCCATTTATACTTTGGTTACAAAATAACTATGAAACATACACGTTATAAATATCATACGTGAACAAATCAAATGTCACTAATAAGATAATTCTTAAATCGGATCAAAATTAGTTAAATTTAACTTATTTAATAATTTTAAAAATTATAATAAATTGTTAATTTGAATTATAATCAATAGTTCAATTCGAGATTAAGAAATAGGTTAAATTGCCATGCTAATAATATTTAATTGGTCTATGTATGATGTCCATATCACGTGTATTTTATTATTATTTTTAATCGAAGTTTAAAAGAAAAGTTCTATAAATTTATAAATTAAAAAATTTCTCGAGAATTTTAAAAGTTATAAAATTTTTAAAGTTTCTTAAGGTACATGCAATCCTTATTTTTGAGTTTGAATTGAATAAATTGTTGAATACACATAATAATTTATAATTATGTTAGATAACTCAATTGGATAACTAACCCAATTGATATTTACAAGTCCAACTTATCTTCACTCTCAATTCTTATTTTTCAAATCATCAAAATGAGAAACAACTTTCAAATGACAACTTGAACCTAAAACTTTTGAAATGATAAGTACATAAAAAGGCAAGTTCTACTAATTAAACTATTCCTTTAATGAGATATCATAACTCTTTCATCATCATCACATCCAGTCCGAGTCCCGCATCAAAGCAGAATCTGAAGAGGTCTAATAGTACACAGCCTTACTCCCACAAAGTAGAGAGGTTATTTCTGATAAACCTACATGCGAATGTGACAATAAAAAAGTTATGCAGGTTAAAAGAGTATATATGAAAACTGATATACTAAAAGAGTAAAATAGTAGGTAAATAAAATTAAATAAGTAAACAAATACAATACAATCTTTACCAAAAATGTGTATCAAAGAACTACAACAATCTAGGTAGCAAAAATTAAAACTTTAACAAAAAGAAAAATTATCAAGAAGATATGAAAGTGAAGAGTTTTTAAAATCTCCAAATCATCGAGCATTCGTTATATGCATCAATCTATAGTAAAAAAGCAATAGTTCATTGTAACAAGTAGAACAAAACTAAGTGCAATGAGAATATACTCAGTACCATTCATAAGATTGTATAGATCTAACCCTTATCAGAGTCATGACGGCAGAGCAGAGAAATGAGATATGTTGAAGTGAAAGAACAAGAGAAGATCTCCCAAAATGAAACCATAAGATCATTAAGCATAAAAATTCAATCTTGACATAAATCCAACAATATTAAATACAAAGAGATTAAAATAATAAAACCCAAAAAGCATTTAACTTTAAATCACACAAAGAAGCTAATATCATAACTCTTTATAGTATAAAAATTAGCATTTGCATATCTTGTTTGAAAGATCCAATCATTTAAGAATATAAAGAAGGTAAGACCAATAAATGGATTGAAAACTCCTTAACGTAAAAGCTTCAAAACCTACACTCTAAAGCCTAATTGAGACTGCAACAACTAATTACACATTGTTTAAGTTTTCAAAAGAATGCTTTACTTGGGAAAATCATTGGTCATTATAGTTAAACCATATCATCTGTTCTTGCCCATTGATGTTTTAATATATTACTTTGAACTTTCAGATGGTATGAAATGAGCAGATATTAATGATGTTTCTCATTATAAATTAGGTTTGGATCTTATTGTTAATGGTAAATTTATACTTTATAAAATTTCCTCAATGTTTTTTTTCTAAGTTTACCAATGGACCTTGCACTTGTTAGAGTAGGATGTCAAATATTCTTCTTTCAAACTTTAGTAGAGTTACTTAAAATTTTGCACAAGTTAAAAGAATTTGTGATTTTGGTCACTTCTTAAGTTATCAAAATAGTCTTTTTATCCATTAAAGGTAAGATTTTGTGGGTTTATTGAAAACAACCTCTTTACACTATAAGGATAAAGTTGTGTACTATTAGACTTTCCAGACCTGACTTTAATGCGAGACTCGGACTGCGTGTGATAATAATGATGACATAAGTTATCAAAAAGAGTCTCTTTATCAATTAAAGATAAGCTTTTGGATTATTAGACTCCTTCAAACTCTGCATTTCAGCAAAAATTTTATTAAATTGTTGTTGATATTATTGGTTAGTCACTATCAAGCTGAAGATGCTATAAATATATATGGGAGTCAAACATGCAATATTACATGTTCATAAGCTTTTCAATTTCATTTATCAAATCAAACACTCATAATTTATAATTTTTATATTAATAATTAACCAAAAAGTTTTAAACCGTTGATAAATAATTTAATAACGTCTATTTAATCAAATTTTCTCAAATATGAGTATATATTTTATTTTTGCGTAAAAGAAATACATCTTTTCTATAATTTAAGAAACTTTAAAATTTTCTAATTTTTTAAATTCTTGAAAAGACTCTTTTTTAACTTTTTACAAAATCTTTTCTATCTTATATTTTAGTTAAAAATAAAGAAAAAATACGCAAGCTTAAATTTCAGTTATATGTTAATCCAAGTCCACTTTGAAACTCGATCTGAATCAATTATACTCGATTTAAAGTAATAATTTAAGATGATTATAATAAATTATTAGTTTGAGTCAAATTTAATTAGTTCGATTCAAGTTTAAGAGTTGAAATGAATCGTTATATAAATAATATTTAGTTTTTTAAAATTATGATCAAACTTAAACCTTAAGGACTTGTTTGATAACCAACAATCAAGTTATGCATTCTCTAATTTTTGTTTGTTTAGTTACTTAGAAGGGATAAAATATGAAATTACACAACTGAAATAGATTGTAAATATTCTCGAATATTTATTCTTAAAAATGATGTAGGTATAACTTGAAATTAAAAATCAAGAATAATAAATAAATAGTTAATGAAATATTGTAAAAATATTATCAAGATATCGATTCTCACCATAATATTATTATCAAATTTACAGTCTTTTTTGTTTAATTTATAACAATTATTTAATTTTATTTATTGATGTTATATTAAATATAGAAAATTTTTAGTTCTTTAAATTGATTTGTATCATAAAAACTATTCACAATCATTTAAAATAATTTTGATTAAAAATATTTAATTAATTATTCACAAAATAAATTATATAATAACTAAATATGAATAATTTTATTATTGTCATTCATAATATTTAATATCAAATAATGACATAATTATTAAACTTATTAATCTCATTCTTAGTGATTACATACCAAATACTTGTAAGCGAGAATTTTATTCTTATTAGAAAACAAATTAAAATTTGGGATGACCTATATTCTATAAATAAATTAAAAAATGTTAAGTATTGTATAGCTCATAACTACCCAAGAAAAGCTTAAGAATTATTTCTAGTTAATGATTAAAAAATTCAACTGATTCGAACGATTTAATCGTAAAAATTTAAATTGTTCAATGGTTTAGTTTTCAATTTTTCAGTTCAATTTCTTTTAATAACACTTGTTAAAAATTAAAAGTTAATTAATTAACCAATCAATTTTTAGTAAATTGATAAATTATTACAAACTAAAATAAATATATTAATTTTTATTTAATATTTTTTTTAAATTAAAGTTAAATTTTTTATAGATAAGAATAATATATTTTTATTTTTATTTATATTTAAATCTTTAAACTTTAAACTTCTGTTTAACTTCCAGTTTTTGAAAATATTTTTTTAATTAAACAGACTATAAATTCAAAATACAGCATTTATTTTGTCCTTTTAGCCTTTTGTTTTTAAATTAAAATTAAAATCAAAATCATGGGGGTAGATAAAGGTTTAAGATATTTTTGTGATTACATGTAAATTACTTGCTCTTAAGATCATATTAAGAAGATCTTGGCGGTGGTGACTGGTGCGATCGATAGATGGAAGGCAAAAAAGATGGATTCCGAGGATTTACGAGTAAGATTTAGATAATTATTATTATTATCTATGTCGGGGAAATCTAATCTTGAAAATAGATCTGTCAGGACTCAGGAGGCTTCACGTGAACGCACCCAAACTTTAACGTGGATTTGATGTCTCCAAGTACTTGGGAGTTGTGAATCCACTCTCTTAAGTCTTATCTTAATTAAATACAATACCACTTGCCGCTCGATCTTTACAACAAACTCCAAGAAAATAATGGAGTTGTGGGCTATAACTCATCACTATTAAATTATGGGCCCATTTTGACGGGCCCATTTCACAATAATATTTGTTGAATCAAGGTAGGGTTTTGTTTTTATATTATATGCAATATAAGATCAAGAGTTACAAATTTATTGATTTAAGAAAATAATTTAGTACGGTAATTTTCATTCATAAAATTATATATAAAACTCTCACTGTTCTTATAAATTCATTCTTATTTTTCTTTTTCATACTTCAATATTTACTTTCACTTTTAGTTAAGAAATATTGAACATTTTCAAAAAGGCGTTTGATTTATTTACTTTTTATCGAAAACAAACTCTCTACTAGTTAAAAACCTCTATAGATTTCACGTATCAATGACAATTTTATTAAGTTGTTTTTGTAATTGTTTTCCTTCTCTTAATTTGACTATTTTTGCTTCTCCAATTATTATTTCATATTTATACAAATTGTAATCTTATACTTTACTTCTATTTTTAATTAAGAACCAAATTATTTATGGTACATATTGTTCTATATATTTTAATATAATAGAAATAATATTAATTTTGATCAATATTTGAGTATCACTTTTCTTGTGACAATAACTCACACTTCTCTTTTCACAATAACTCTAAATCTCTGTTGCATTCTTTTACATAGAAGAAGGAAAAAATTTGAATTATTTTTACTATTCTATAATAAAAATTTTCTATTATACAAATTTACTATTTGATTTCAAAAGTATAATTTTTTTATAATTTTTCTTTTTATTATTATTAAATTTAAAAATCTAGAAAGATTGACCAGACTTGCAGCAAACTGTTTTAAGATTGTCTTTGCTAATGTTGTTAACTAAAATGATTAATTACAAGAAACTGTCGAAATAAACAACAAAAAAGGATTTCTTCCTCACAATTGATTCTCCAATTCAACTCCAAAACATGAAAAATTTTCTACCATATTGGTATTGGAACATTTTGATCCTAGACAAATGTTTATGTGCAGCACAACCATAGAAATGGACCAGCAGCAAAAAAAGCACCATTAACCAAAGAGGTATCCAAGTAAAAGTACAGCAGATGGTCATCAAATTCAATCACAACCTTACATATCAGTCACTGCTGCTCATCACCTGGCAGCTCTTCCCCAAGACCTCGTTGTGCAATTCTGTAATACAGTATACCCATAGTCGCCATACAAGCCCTGCAGATGGTTATATGGAATTTGCATTAGTTAAACGGCCCTAGTTACGAACATTAGTGGCAATAGCTCTGGCTTTATAGGATTCTTGCTTGAGATATTGTCTTGGAACTAGTTGGTTTAGCGTTATAGGCAGACACTCATTGTGCTTGTATCGTGTGATCCTTGATAGTCGAATTAACAAAGATCTCTATGACATTTAAAGTTCATAACATGGTTGCTATGAAGAGAAAGGTGGAATATGGTAACAAACGGAAAAGCATAGACATTACATGATTGCTATGAAGAGAAGAATTTTTCTTGGGTCCATCCTTGATGGCCTTTGATGCCTTGAGCGACCTTCTAAGGCTTCATCTCCATTTGATGAATCCTTCCGTGGAGGCGCAGTTACTGGTAAAGTTGGCAATGCCGTTGACCAGAAAGGAAGCAATGCCCTGAGGAACTTATGACGAAAAGGACCTACACATAAATAAAACCTCATATAGAGCTTAAGAAACAGGCACAATAATCAACTAAATAGACATTCCACTACTTTTTGCCCCTCTGCTCTATCATTAAACAAGTACATTTCAAAGTGTCTTAATTTGTTCATAATGGCACGTTATTAATCAATATGCTCAGAAGATGTGCAGGAACTATGAGGTAGGACCTATTTGCAAGAGTAGCATCATTATGGTCCATTTGCATGAGTATCACTGTTTCCTAGTCTATATAGGTAGATTTCTACTCACCCCTTCTACTGTATTTTTTACGATTTCCATCTTCATCATCTGCATAATAAGATATTTCAGAATTCTGCCTTTCAACATGAAGGCCACCCTTTCTCGTTGTAGCACCAGGCTGGTTTGAATGCAAGAATTGCAAAACAAAATAGCATTACTCAGAAAGACGAGATATTGGCTTACATGCAGTTGGAAAATCTTAATATGGCAATTTAATTGCAGGAGAAATATCAGGAAAATAAGGGAATGAAATGCAAGTCTTACACCAGTAGGACTTGAGCTCTTCAAATAATTCCCTCCTGAACTGGGTCCATCAATCTCCACAATATCAGAGACAGAGATCTTAGAAGGGCCTGCAGCAGTTCCAGCTGAATATCCATCAGACACTTTTATCTCATCTTTAGTTGCTGAGGTTGAAGAAGAAATGGTAACCAATGGATCTGATGCAAACGCAGGCGGTGGAGAGGGAAATGAGATAGGATGATTTCCAAATAAGTTCTTTTCCAGCCCACTCTGCACAGCAAAAATAAGGTCTCCAGAATCTTACTAAACAAGGATTAGGAAGACCAATAATTAAAGCTCCTCTTTCAAGAATTATTTTGGTATCCCGTAACCATGCAAAAATTGCCCCTTGATTCCAAGTATGCAAAACTCAATTTTAATTCAAAATGGAGGACAAAATGTTCCAACATTTTGTAGTGGCAGAATGATATTTCCCCAGAGGAGATTGTTTGCCTAGTTGCATCAAGGAAAAACATTATAGCATTAGGCTATCAAGTAACTAGTTGAGAGAATGTCTAAGCGAAATCCATAAATATCCGTAGAAAAAAAACTGTCACATCTTGAACTCTGAGCTCTGCTTTCGGATACTGCTGATACTTTCAAACAAAGAGATAGCCCTCCTTCAAGATTTGCTGGATTCACACATTAGCATCACCATCACCACCTCAATCTTCTTTCTTTTGGGTCTCTCTGTGTGTTACCGAGGGAATAAAACAAGACAGAAGGGGAAAGCAGGGAAAGAATGAGGGAGGAAGAGGGGGAGAAGGGGAAGAGAGTTACCATCTTTCTCTGGGTCAGGAGTCATGATTTTCAATAAATTCTAGCGAACCTATCCAGGCTGAATAATATTGTTATTAAGAAGAACAACTAAATGAATGAGACATATCTCCACTTGAAAAAATAAGGGAAGGGTATTTGAGTGGAGTATAACCACCTTAACAAGAAAAACAAACAAGATGATTACTCAGTTCACAAACCATGATGAAAAGGCAGCAAAAATGGTGATAACCGTCTCAATATATACAAACTAATCATTGGAACAAAATATTAAGAATAGTGCAATTGTGAACATGAATGCTCCACTTGCATAATTCAATGATTCAATTAAAAATTGACAGACACTTATTAAACCAGCCATTACTACAGAATGTTACAAAGGACTGAGCATAAAACCTGCATGATAGCTTCTCTCAATTTTGAATGCAGACGAGATCCTGAGTCTTTAATACTCTTGGGAGGCCATAACTGCAAAGGCACAGCACCTTATGGAAATAAGCTAAGATATCTAGGAAAGCATAACTTCAAACAAATTCTACATAAAGCCACTACAAACTAAAATATGACATCTAATGACAACAAGAAATCACATAAGGGCTGAAATTTTCGAGTGAAGCTTTATTTGATAGAAAGAGACATTATAAGCTATTAAAAAATGATGGGACAAAGCCAATAAGAGGGAACTCCTAAGCAGCTAAAAACGTCAGGGAAATCCTTAATTCCATCTGCATTTTAGGAGTAAATAGTTCTTCCTGTTTAAAACTATAAAGGTTGAAATCTTATATGAATACACCACAAGGCTCATCAATCTGCTAAACCAATACAAATATCACTAACCAAAAAAGGGATGCAAGTTCCACATAGAATGTCAAAGAGGACACCCCCCAAAAAGGTGGACATCACATATATTTACTTGTCCATCATGTACATATATATTACGTATCCTGCATCCCAAAATTTCAGAGGAAGATGCACTAATTTTCTTCATATCATTGAATATAAATAGTCTTCACACCCTATTTTAAAATTATCACTTAAAATCAGAAAAAATGGTTATGCAGGATAATTATTTAAAACATAGATAAAGGAAGATGATTCAGCAGTACACTTACTGATATTGAACATGAAGGACACACATAGCCAGCTGGTGCTGTATGTGGAGGAAAGCTTTTGATATGTGAAACCAAGCAGCTCGTATGTATAACATCTATACGTAAACCCAGAAATGATAACGCAGGTGATTCCACTATTTCAAAGGATCTCAACAAATAACTAATTAACTAAAACACATACGCAAGCAACCCAATCTTGTGGTTTGGGAATCATCTACTTCTTCAAGTACAGCTTGGCAAGAACAACATTTTGGAGGCCAATCATACTCTCCATCGATAACCCATTCAGAATATGTACGAACCTACAGAATAAGAAAATACACATCCAAGGTAAGCCCTAAAAGAACTTTGTAAAAGAACTTTTCCGTGTCACACATAAATGTATAGACGATTTCAACATACAACATACAAATATATACTTTCCACTTATCAGGCCTTTCCCTGATTTATGAATTTTACTTTGCCTCTCTGATCTCCCTTTTAGCTATTATTTTTAGGCCCACTAAGGCAATATTTCCTCTCACATTTGTTCTTTTCAAAATCATAGTACAATACATCAGAAAAATAGCATAAAATTAGGGATAGCACAACTGAAACAGTTTCAGTAACGTGATAAAGCTTGGTACATACCACGCAGATTTGATGCTCTGGAAAGCAGATGCACTCCCCACAAACGGGGACCTTGTGCACGAAGCAATATAATTTAGTAGCCTGAAACAAAAGAGATATCCAAACATCAATGTTCAATAAAATCAATGATAAAAATCTCAGAACCCTCAATTACCCATTGATTAAGTCTACCCAACCTAATCAATCAATCATATTCTAACTCACAAGCAACCATCAAAGTTGACCAGACAAATGCATTTAGCTCTATACGTGGATCTCAAACCAAAGGGCTCCATTGCTCATGTTTAAATTTTGTAAATTCCATGTAAGCTTACAACACGAAATGAACAAATCAGATCTATAACTAGAATTTCCTCCAACTAATAATCAAGCGAGAGATAGCGAGATGATGAGAGATGATGTACCTTACGGCATTTGCAGACCACCATTGCAGACACAATTCAACAAGGTTTGCTCGTAATTGCAATGATTGCAGTCTACAAACTGAAGTTAGAACTGAATTTCCTCGAATCCCCCTAGAGCCAGAATCAGAAGAAAGGAAAAAAGAAAACAAAGTGAGAAGGGAAGATCCGATATGTGCAACAGTGCAAGTGATTTTTTTTTTAAAATTTGGAGCTAAGCATATGGATTAGATTAAATCAGGGCCCAATAGCTGCATATGGGCCTTCACAAGGTCCACGAACTATTTAAATTTCAAACAATTTAAGCGTATCAATTAGTGATTTCCCAATTCAAATTCAACTTCCCTCTTCTTCTTCTCTTGCTATTTTCGGCGATGACGGCCGTCGTCCCATCTCCTAGCTCCGGCCGCGAGCTGTCTAACCCGCCGGCAGACGGGATCTCAAACCTTCGTTTCTCCAACCACAGCGATCATCTACTCGTCTCTTCTTGGGACAAGGTACCACTAATTTTTCACTTCTACTCTCACCTACCCCAGAACCCTAGAAAGTCTCAAGTTTTTAGAGTCTCTTTTTGTCTGCAGACTGTTAGATTGTACGATGCGAGCGCTAATTTGTTGCGAGGAGAGTTCATGCACGGTGGTCCCGTGCTTGACTGCTGCTTCCACGATGACTCCTCCGGTTTCAGTGCTAGCGCTGACAATGCTGTGCGACGGTCAGTTCTTGTTTTATTAATTTCCCAAATTTCTGTTGATTCGGAGAGTTTTGTTAAACATTGAACATGAAAATGGTTATGATCATTGGAAATGATGCTTCAGGTTGGTTTTTAATCACGGAAAGGAGGATATTTTAGGAAGGCATGATGCTCCAGTTCGTTGCATTGAGTATTCATATGCAGCAGGTGAGTTGGATTAAGATTTGCTTGTCTTATTCTATGCATTTCACGCTTAAAGAATTTTTCCCAACTTTGATTATGATCTGTGAGAATGAATTGAGTTAACCTAGACATCTGTTGGTGGAAACATCTATTGGTATGAGTTAAGAGCAACTTATCGTAGAGAACAGATTGAATAGTTTTAGGATTTTATTTTGTATTGTGATATTTCTCATGCTTATAATTGCAGGGCAAGTTATCACTGGTAGCTGGGACAAGACGCTGAAGTGTTGGGATCCCAGAGGATCCAGTGGACAGGAGCGTACTCTTGTAGGCACATATCCTCAACCTGAGCGTGTTTATTCTTTGTCTCTTGTTGGGAATCGTTTAGTTGTAGCTACTGCAGGAAGACATGTCAATGTTTATGATTTGCGGAATATGTCTCAACCTGAACAACGTAGGGAATCTTCATTGAAATATCAAACTAGATGTGTGCGCTGTTATCCCAATGGCACAGGTAATGTCCACATTGTGACGATTTGATAGAACCATGTTGTGAAAGTTATGGTGAAAATGTACCGGTTCTTTTTCTCTTTATGAGAATAGAAAACAAAAGGATGCTTTATACACCGTTTAATATGTAGTTTATTTTGTAACTCATCTTTGGGAACTGTATGCAGGATATGCTCTTAGTTCTGTTGAAGGGCGGGTCTCAATGGAATTTTTTGATCTTTCTGAGGCTAGTCAAGCCAAAAAGTAAGCATTCAACAAACTAGGTTATAATGTACAAATTGGATACTGTTCTTCTTGATTAGTTACTGCGCTTTCCATCTTAAATGTTACATTTGTTGGTGTATATCTGCCTCTTGTAATGTGTAAACATAATTGTCCAAAAGCAGTGCCAACAGATCTTTTAAATGTTTTAACATTTTCAGCTCGCCTAGGGTAAGCCTCCAATTTCACCACATCTGTATTTGACTGTAATACCAACCCATCCAATAACCCTAACTAGTCTTCCATTTGAAGGGATCAAAGGATTTTTGTGAACACCTTAAGAACAAAAGATAAAGAACATGCATATCAGATAGTTAACTGCCAAAAGCAGCTTATGTCGACCAAATAATTCTGCTTTCTTGTCCAAAATCAAATAAGAATCTCTTTACTGAGGAAAACTGGGAATACATTATTGTGCTGCATGATGAATATCAGTTTTCTTCTTTACATGTGAATTTAGGAGATTAATGTGTCTTCTATTAATCCTTTGTGGATTCCCTTTGAATTCATGATATAAAAATGTCATGAGTTCTTCAGGTTCTTGTTCTGCTAACCATCACCTCGGAAAGTGGTGTATAGTCATGATTCATGTCAGGCTTTAGTCATGTAAAAATACGTGCATGTATATTATGGTGACAAGATCTCTTGTTTTCTGATTATTATTTGTTCATGTACTTTCTAATAATTTACAGATATGCATTTAAGTGCCATCGAAAATCGGAGGCTGGAAGAGACATTGTCTATCCTGTTAACGCCATTGCTTTTCATCCTGTGTAAGTTTTCACTTGTCATTGATGAATCTTATTTTCAATAAATGGTTTCTTTCTATATGCGTTTTGGTTCTTCTTGCTGATTCTGGCTTATACGTGCTTAAATTGGTTTTTGGATTCTCTCCTTAATGGTGATCCTAGCACTGTTTATACATGAAGTTGGATTACCAATGCATCATATTTACTCAATGACTGAATGGATGCTCAGGTGAAATGAGCCCTCTTTCCATTTACAAATTTTGAGAATCCTTGAAATGTTTTAACTACATATGTAGCTATTTTTAAACATTGCGAGAGCTGTTTTGTTTATTTGATTTCTGATATAGGAAATGTTAACCGAAGTCCAGTATAAATCCTTACTAGACAGTAAAGGCACGATGAGTTCATTAGAGTCTAGCTGGCTTTGGTTTCTCAACTTACAGGCCTGAATATTCTTGACGTGCTTAAAGTGATAGAATTCCATCTATGTGTGCTTATTCTCCTAAAATTTGACCTGTAGCTATGGTACATTTGCAACTGGAGGTTGTGATGGTTTTGTAAACGTATGGGATGGCAACAACAAAAAGAGATTGTATCAGGTGATTGGTTAAAACTACTTATCTGCAGTTTTAACTTCAACAAAGGCTATTTCTTATTCTTCTTTTAACGTTTGTGTGAATTTTTCCAGTACTCAAAGTACCCATCCAGCATTGCTGCACTGTCGTTTAGCAGAGATGGTCGTCTGTTGGCTGTAGCGTCAAGTTACACGTTTGAGGAGGGAGATAAACCGTAAGGACTTAAGCCTTGTATGTTTCATCTTTAGTTGTTTCCCCCACATTGTGACCCTAATTATTCCACTTCCATATTGCTTGCAGTCATGAGCCAGATGCCATCTTTGTGCGGAGTGTAAATGAAGTTGAAGTGAAGCCAAAACCGAAAGTGTACCCAAACCCCCCTGCATAACAAAATTCCTTAAACCTCTGTTCTATGGTGCTTACATATGCTGTACTTCATGAATGTGTATGGGCTTCATATTCTTGTGAAGCTGGGCAAACTTAAAGACTTTGATTCTAGTACGAGACAAATTTATTTATTTCTCATTTGAAGTGATAGTTGATGCCGTGTACCATTATGCTTCGAGTTCCAATGTAACTCTGTAATTGCTTTAGTCAGTTGTACTTATCTCCAGTCGTTTTCATTCAGTTTTTGCGTTTCTCGGTGTGTTCATGATCTTAAATTTTATGCCTCTAATGGAAGAAATCCTCAGTATTGGAGGGCTGACAATTATGACATTATCTTGATTATCATTTTTGGCTTTTTAGTGTAGAACCTCCTTCCGACTGCAGTAACTACCCTTTTTACCAACATAAGACCCCTAAATACGGGCTGTTGAAAACAAGAAATTGTACCTACACAAATCAGTGAAGAGGAGAAGGACGTGTTATTGTCCATTGCATTACCACAACTAATATCCTGTTCTACATGTGAAGTTTTAACACAATCCAATCCTGGCCAACTTTACACTTTTGTATACAGAGCAACCACCGCACCATCAAGATAAAAGTAGCAACCTTGACATCCAAGTCAATATTCATACTATAATCATGGGATTCCAATGCCTTCTAGTTACCTAAATCCTGAAGGAGCTGCTCTTGGACCAACTGCTGCAGCCCTCATGGCTTTACTTTGAGTAAGCATCGCATCGTAGTCCTGTATATCAAAAGGGTCAATCCCAATATGCAGAGAGCTCCATAGTTTAACAAGATACATAATCAAAGATATGATGATGCATTTACCCGCTTCTCAAATGCAATATCACTGGAGTCAATAATCTTGTCTGCAAGACCATAGTCTATGGCTCCTTGGGCATTGAAATACTTGGGTCGCTGGATGTCTTTACTAATTTCTTCTTTTGATTTTCCCGTTCCTTTGGCCAATAGATCAATGTAATACTCGGTATTTGCATCCAGTTCCTTGGCCTGATAAAAGGTTCATTATCAGACAAGAAAACGGAAAACTATAGACAGAGATAGAGGCAGAATGAGCAAACCTTGATCCACATATCAATCACAGGTCCACTTGATTTATTGACTTTAGGAAGATAAAGTTTTGCTGCAATAGAAACACATGTTGGTAAATATGTCAATAATTTCATATTTGTATAATAATCATAAATTCCACCAATGGGATTAATCAATATCTATAATACTCTTGGATTGACAGATTCTTTAATATAATTTCACACCGTCCATGACCAAGTTGTTTGATTCTCATACCATGCTGGCTTACAACTGAGACATCAGCTTATAATTTGTTTTATTCGAGTGATTTTCTTATATGATTAAATGATCATATTTTTCTAAATCATAGGCTCTGAAGTTTGAAATATTATGTTGTGACTATTTCTAAAATTTACTCCAAAATTGTCAGCTATCCAGCTGCAAACTTGTTCTAATAAATGAAAGCAAATTAAATTCATGAAAAAATAAAAGGACGTACATGGAGAAACACCACTGTTCTATTACTTGCTAAAATGCAACACGATCCAGTAAATCAATTCTAATCTTACAAAGTTTAAAGGAAATAAAAGGGATCATACTAGATGAGTTTGGCTGCAGAGCACGATAGCCCTTTTCTCCAAGAGATAGAAGCATTGCTGCTTGACCAAATGCCATGCCACAATTTACAGTGTAGATCGTTGATTTGCAGTACTTACAGAAAATAAAAAAGATATCCTTAGGACAGGCTTAAGCAATTAAGCAATTACATTTAAATATGAACAGAAAAGAAAATATCTACACTCCTCTCCTTTGCAAATGAACAAATGCATTATATAGTGCATGACAACAAAGTCTAGGTCAAATTAAAACAAAATTAAGTTGCACAAAATAACGCAGATATAGTAATGCAAATGCAGAGTCGGGAATAGAGCAGGGTGGGTACAGAGAAATGTATCAGCCATGAAGCATGGCCCAGCGGGTCAAATGCACAAGCTCAAAGCCAGAGTTGCAGATAGATTGCGCTGAACTTTGATTAAACTGGCTGCATGACATAATATGGAGTACTGACAGGAAAAAGAGCAGCATGACTGCAGCAGTTTTTAACTAAGATCAGATTTATATTGCTACAAAAAGGAATCATAGAACTGACAAATAGATTGAAGTGATTTTACAAAAGCTAAGGTGCAACTATTGAACCTAAGATTGACACCATTTAAGTTTACTTTGAGACATCTATAATAAACCTTTTGGTGCTGGTATAGAGGGACAACTTTATCAAATTGTGGAGGAAATAAAGGGATAAGGGAGACTTAAAAATGAACTTGATTTGCTGTTGATAAACAGTACTTATCACCATAAAAAAGCCCAGTATAAGGAAGAAATCAACTCAGAGCTAGACTAGATAAGTTAGTATTAATGGAATAACAAAAGACAACATTATCAGACAAATGGAAGCAAAAATGCTACTCCAGAAAATAATTATCAACATTATAAAATTGAGTGCAAGACAGTAGAAGCTGCATACAGATAATAATACTTACACCCATAGCGTCTGCAATGGCAAATGCCTCAGATTCAGATCCAACAGTCTCCATCTTCTCATTCTATAATAATAATTAAAAAAAAACACACACAGAAACAGGCCCAAACATATAACTGAATGTGGATAAGAACAGACAAACAAAGCATTGCACCAAAAGAAAGAAGGAAATTAGAATAAATGCAGCTCCAACCTGTGTTCCAGAAGAATTTATATACAAGTATACAGGTTTTGAAGAGTCCTCATAATCCAAATACATAAATTGAGCCACGAGAAGTTCAGTAACTGCTGGCACAATCTGCAAGAATTCAGAGTCAATAATAAAACATTACAAGTTGGATAGAAAAAGATGGCTAAAAGTGTCAATCAATGGCTTAATTAAATCAGGGAATAGCTGTAATACTCACAGGCATTCCAAGATAGCATATGCGGGCATCCAAGAGCAAAGAAGGCAAATCAGGAGGAGCAGATCTTGGTCTTCCATATCCTCTTCCTCCTCCTCGATACATGCTTACACTCATACTATATTTTGCAGGACTCTTATCGTTCATGCTTGAAAACGTATACATACCTCCATAATCCAAATAGTTCCTTCTAGCTGAGATACTTTCCTGTCAAAATAAAGGACAGTACCAATGACTGATTATGCAGACTAAGATTGATATCCTATAAATATATCAATCTCTAAAAAGTAATAAATAATGTTAATGAATATACAATTTCTAGCTACCAAATCATCACCAAGCTTTATAGATTATTTAAACGAGTTTTTAAAATTGTAGAACCTCTGTAACACGCTCTGCCTGTCTGCTGACTGGATTATCTTCAGTCATGAACATGTCCAGTTGTGAAGGAGTCAGACCATAAAGATATCGGGGTACATTTTTGTAGTTTTCCATCACTGAAAACAAATATACAAAGAAAAAGGAATTAGAACCTGAACCATTTACCACTCTCGCTAATGAACAGCAATATCAAGGTTCTGGAAACATAACAAGTTAGACAAGAGACGCTTCATTACACACAACTACAGAAATAAAGGTGAATAAAAAAGCATAGGTTGTGCAGTGCAGTTTATGAATAATCTTATAACAAAAGAACTCCCTCCAATGCGCTTAACAAAGTAGTTTCACTTTGCATCACATATTACCTAAAGCATGCAACAAATATTCCCCTTATCCAAGGAAGACTGAAAAAGAAAAAGAAAATCCTTCTCTGAATCACCAAATAATCCATCGGAATCATCAGTCTGGAAAAAAATTCACCCAGACTCAGCATCTAAATGTTGCGCCTAACCCAATGAAACTTAAAATTTAAAACTTGTTCCTCTCAGGTCCACCAAATTCGGAACCCAACAAACAACAAATACTCACTCTTAACTCTTAACATAATTCCCAAAACAATCACAAAAAGAAAATTTCTAAAACAGTTTCCACATCCAAAAACCAATCAAGGAAGCAAATAAATTCGAAGACAGAGCAAATAGGCACTGCGTAAAAGTGTGATATGAGACAGAGACATACATCCATCCTTGAGATTCTCTTGTCTGAACTGCTTGGGAATATGGTCCAGAGACTTTCCAGAAGCAGAAGGAGACTTGTAGCTGTACCATCTCCTTTGAAATCCGGGCAGCTTTATCCGATTGGTGAAGGTGGTGGTGGGGAGAAAATAAGACTTCGGGAAGCCAACAGAGAGTGGTTCTGTCGTCGGAGCAGAGACGGGAGAGAGCAGAGAAGTTGCCATCCAAGGAGACTTGTGGAATCTCTTCGCTCTGTGTTTGCGTTGTGTGATTGATTTTTCAATGAACTGAACGGACGATAGAGAAGCTTGGGGCTTCGGTGGATGTGGAATAATTCGCAAAACGAGTTGTCGTATTGGGTTCTTTCCTTCTCGAGCTCTAGGGTCGGGTGATCCTATTATTGGGCTTCTCTTCATACCAGTGTTGTTACTGTTTGTTCCTAACGTCAAATCACTTTTGCTTTTCCTTCCACCAAATGACATTTGAGTCCAGATCAGGTCCAAGTTTAATGGGCCTCAAGCCCTAATTGTGAAATTTTATTATGTGAAAAATTACTAGTGTAATGTATCACTAAATTTAAACTTAATATCCATATTTTGCATAAAATCTCTAAGTCTATGTATTAAGGTTTGGACTATACTCCTTTAAGTATTGTTTAATCCCTTATTCATAATACAAGCCCTACAATAATGTTTAATCCCTTATCGCTCCTACTTGGTTCAATAATTGGCTCTTTTGAAAAGTTTTGGTAATCAACATTATTTTAACTACTAATTTCTTCTCATTCTACATCAACATCTTTAAACATTTATTGGAGGCAAGGTGGTTAAAAAAACATATATGAATTGTTTAGCAACAACAACAACAATAAGTTTAATAAATAGTAAAAATTAAATTAATACCATCGCTATTATATGCCATTTAGTCTTCTCTTTCTTAAAGATTTACAAAACAATCAATTCGTTGTTGGTATCATAATAAGATGGGTTCTTTGATTGTTGATGTCCTTCTTTTTAACCCATACTTTTATAGGTTTAGTTATCAATTTTTGTTTGATGAAATAAATCTATCAACACATCTGTATTTATCACAAAAATAACATATCATGTTATATGGGTAACAATGATGCATAAATTCATTGCTTGGACTTCTATGTGCGTATGGATAATGAGGAATCTTTCTTTGGATACTAATAATGTTGAATGTTCTTTTAGGGAAGTAAAATGAACTCCCATAATTATATGTGTGATGCCTATTATGAATAGAGGCATGATGTATGATTCTTTGGGGCTTAAATAGGTATAAGTAGGTTTAGATATTATCATAGAAGTTACGTCTATTCTTTCTTTAAGAGTACTGAACTTTATATTTAAGTATAGATCAATGTATGAAAGCATGAGGTTTGTTTTTTAGGCAGTGCCTAGTGTGCATTTTTTATACATGTGCTTGTTTAGATATAGGTGTATCATGCTCATTTTCTATCTTACGCTATTCATTTTGCATGTGTTCTCCCTCAACAAATGTAGTCTTACCGTTAGATGCATTTCTATAAGTATAATCATTCTCATGCCTATTACTAAAATTTTTTTAAATTGGTAACATACTTTCTAGTTTCTTACTACCTTTAGTAAATTTGGATAATAAATCATCGAGAAAGCTAATATGATTTTTCAATGTCTCATTTTTATGCTTTAATGTGTCTAATGTATGATTTTCATAAATGATCATATTTTTAAATGTTTTAATGCTATTCAATTCAAATTTTCATCCTTTCGTTTTCATTTATGCATGCATTCGACTATTTTTAAATTTCCTTGAGTTTGGAATATAATTCTTCTTTTTTTACTCATGATTTTTAAACATTTGACTAGCTTATCATATGTCAAATTGCTATCATTATCATACGAATAAGGGTTGCATTACCTCATCATCATCCTTAGTTATAAAGTACATATTAGCTATCTCACCTTCTAAATGCTCTTTTTAGATTCAATTATGTCATCGAAGTTGAGACTTTAAGTGCTTTCATATAGTTTTCTTCTTCTTCTCCTTCTTATAGTTTTTTCATACTTATCATGTCATTGAGTAAAGTACGTTTTGACTTTAAAGAGCTAGGTTTTCTACATTCAAACAATAATATTTAAGGATTTATATCTTAAATCCTCTTTACCTTCTATAAATTCCTTTGTTCTGGATAAATTCTTTCTCTTCAAAAACTTCTTGAATTTCCTAGTGATAATGGTAACGTCTTCTTCATTACTTCTACTTGTAGATATCTCCTCTTCACTAGATTCCTTCCTTGAGACTTTGAACGCTAAGTCTTTTTTTTTGGAAGCATTGTTTTTTTTTTGTCTCTTAAAGTCTCATTTCATATGTAAGAAGGGATCTAATGAGCTCCTTTAAATGATAGTGTTATTAAGTCTTTGACTTCTTATATAATCATCACTTTGTATTACACATCTTCGAAAGTACTCTCAACAACTTTCTTACCATTCTAACATTAGTATAGGTCTTTCCAAGACTCTTAAGATCATTAGTAATATCAATAAATCTAATAATACACTAGATATACTTTCTTTATGCTTCATTTGAAGTAGTTCATGCTAGTGGGTTAATATGCTCACTTTACTATTTAACTTAATTTGTGCCTTCATGTTTAATTTTAATATATGTTAAATTTCATAGCCATTTCAAATATAGAGTATTAATTTTATGTCTTACTAATATATAAAATAAGATGTGCACGACCATACTATTCAAGGAAGTTAATATTTTATTTTGAGGTTATAATTCTTCCTTTAGCTTGGAGACCTTTTCATTATCTATGATTTTTATAAGTGTAGAGGGGTTATTTGAAGGACATATCGATTAACTCATATGTCTTAATGGTCGACTAATATCTCAAAAATGATCATTATGCCAATAAACAATATTGTTAAAAGTTTAACATATGATCAATCAATGTGCATTCAATACATAAAATTTGCTAGTCATTTCATATTAGTCAGCTACTCAACCATATTGGTTAACCATTATATCCTTTGGAAGGACATTGGTTGATCACATCACCATACTATTCTATCAATGTGTCAACAAACTCACTTATTACATATTTAAGTTACATTAATCGATAACTATCCTATATTGGTTGACCAATTCTATAAAAATATGATTTTGACAACTTTAAATCCTCAAACTTAATTTTTTAAACCAATTATAATTTTAAAAAAGTTCCAAAATATCCTTCAAAAGAATATTTGAAAGATCAAAAGGTTTTTTTCTTTAAGAATAAAACCTTCAATGAAAAGACTAATGTAATGAAGTAGGTAAAAATGTTTATATATAGTGGGGCTTTAAGATTATCAAATTAACTAAATGAGATCATAATTAACATTACAAAATATAGAATGACCTTGATATGCCTTAATCTTCTTTTATTCTTGACGTGATCTTTTCCTCGATAGTTTTAAACTTTAACTTTTATTTATCAACTTCATGAATTATCTTCTTGAGTTTATAGTTACATCTTATTCTTACATTACTTTTCATCCAAATAATAATGTCATTAATAATACTTATATTTTATTATCATCAAAACATCAATTGGAATCTCCCTTTGTTTAATACTGATTATAATATGTTCTAGAATGCTTCAACAATTTCGAATCTTTCAAAAATATATTTTCAAATAAGATGACTAATTTTCTTTTTCAAATACCCCACGATTGTGCACCTATATATATGAGTTGTACACAATACTTTACTTGGCTTATGTGGGGGCTCTTAGAAATTTTCTTTTGAAATTAATCATTTAAGACAGTATTGATGTTTCTTATTTGGTATCCATAAAGGTGATATTGATTGTTGATATTCAGTTAATGCCACTTGATATTGACTCAAAGGAAAAGAAATAAATATGTTTTAGGTAGTACTTACATAGAATTAGGTCCCTGGGGATTAGTTCTCAAACCTTTTTTAATCAACATTTTTTTGGTTTACTTAACAAACATTTTTTCAAAGAGAAACATATAGATATACACATACACATATATATAATATCATTGCAAAAATAGTATCTCACGCGATGAGAATTGAAAATGAGTGCCATATGAAAAAGTCTATAAATATTTGACTTATACGCATTTTACAACATTTGATAGATGATACAGGTGATATAATACTCTCTTTTAGATATGAAGAATTAGAAGCTCCCCTTATGCAATAAAAATGCCTTGCATATAAATAAAAAATTCTTATACATCTTTGATAGAATTATGACCTATATTAAATGGGAGAAAACATCATACCCATATGCTTATAATGACCCATATGCTTATAATGAGACATATAGCAATGTGAGCTTGTTTCATGTCTTTTTAGTAAATAAGATGCCTATATGAATGAGAAGAACATTACATAGTTTTTTTAGTGTGACCATGCAACAAAATTATGCCTAATTTTATCATGTAAACTAATTCTTCTAGATTAATAATGTAACCATATATAAACAAATGAAATTTCTTTTTTATCTTGAGACCTAGATTATGATGCATGAACATAAAACTCTTCGTGTCTAAAATTGAATATATAGGCTTATACGATGACTTAGGTAATGACCCATCATTATAAAAATGATTTCTTTTCAAAAAAATTATTTTAGCATTGGTTGATGCACTTCTATGAGTATACTCAATCTTATGCCTTTCATTTGAGCATACTATTCAATTTCGTAATCCTTATATTACATAGAACTTAGATAATGGCTCTTTAACAGTAATGATTTCTTTTTTAATGTTTCATTCTCGTGCAAGAAATCAAGAGGTATTAGTTAACCGCTCACCTATATTGGTCAATCAGTGTATCTAAAAGTCTAATATTGCTTGACTATTAACCTAGATTTATCCACTAGTGCACTTAAAAATAATTTTTTCAAAGTTTTATTCTTTCAAGGATCAAAATATACTTCTTTGATAAAAACTTGATAAAAAATTAATTCAAAATTTCTAAAAGTTTTTTTTTAAAGATCAAGAGTATTTTTAGATCAAAATAAATTTTCTTTTGATTATTAAGGAATATATAAATTATAACTTTCATGCAAATGGTTATGTAATTATTATGTCTCTAATTCATCAAAATGATTAAGGGAAGGTTACAAGAAGGATTACAACATTTGTTTAAATTTGAATCTGTTTGATTCTTTCTTATTCTCAAGTCTTCATTTAAATTGCATATGCGCTCCACTTTTTTCATTTTCCTCATCAGTCAGTTTTTTAATTGATTCAATTAGCTCTTTTATTCGCTTTACTCTTTCATTAAACTTGAAACTTTTACATATTAAGTTATTAATATCATTAAGATGAAAACATTAGGAGAAATATATTTTGTTATCATCAAAATTATACTTTTAAACCTTATTTAGTCTAACATTAATTTTTATTTTATAATTAAAATAGAGTTTTGAGATTAAGTTGATATTTGTAAGTATATTGTATAACTATATATATATACATATACATTTAAATGCATTTAGGCATCTACCATGCAACATATTATTGTGAAATTAAAACAAATTAAAAAGAAAAAAGAAGAGGTTAGAAGGAAAAGTTCCCGATGCCTAATGACTCGGAAAAGGATTTGTCATAATTTGGATAACCACTACCTCCCCATTCCTAAGATTTTTTCTTATAACCACTATGAAACTCAGAGAAATCTTATTATTATTGTATATACTTTGATGAAAAATACATGCATAAATAGTTGATACCTAGTCCTAGAATAGGAAACATAATCAATAACAATTTATAACTCCCTATCTTATTACTATACAACTATATACAACTCAACACTCCTCCTCAAGTTGAAGCATATAAATCATATGCACCAAGCTTGTTACATATAAATTCAATACGAAAACTTCTGAGAGATTTGGTCAATATGTTTGCTAGTTTATTGGTTGAACTGACATGACTAGTGGTGATGGAATCAGACAAAATTTTCTTTTGAATAAAGTGGCAATCAATTTTTATGTGTTTGGTTCTTTCATGAATTACTGGATAAGAAGCAATATGGAAAGCAGCTTAATTATCGCACAATAACTTCATCTGTGATAATTCTGTAAATTTTAAATCATAAACTAATTGCTTCAACCAAATAAGCTCAAAAGTTGCTAGAGCCATTGCACGATATTATACTTTTGCACTTGATATGACAACAACATCTCGCTTCTTACTTTTCCACGATACAAGATTTCCTCCAATAAGAATATAAAAGCCTAAAGAAGAATGCCTATCAAATGAAAAACCTACCCAATCAGCATCAAAGTATCCAATAATTTTTGAATGACCCCATTTTCATATAATAATCCTTTTCCTAGTGCACCCTTAATGTACCTCAAAATTTGAATGACTGCATCCCAATTATTATCAGATAAAGCTTGTAAGAATTGAATAACAACACTAACAAAGAAAGAAACATCAGGTCATATAATGGTAAGATAATTAAGTTTTCCTACCAATCTCTGATATCTGCCAGGATCAGCAAGTGGCTCCCCCTGCTAAGGTAAAAGCTTTGAATTAGGATCCATAAGAGAGTCTATAGGTCTACAGTCTGATGTCCCTGTTTCTTCTAAAATATACTTTGGGAGAGTGCAATACCAGATTTAGACTGAGCAGCTTCAATACCAAAGAAGTATCGGAGTAAACCCAAATCTTTTGTCTGAAAATGATGGAACAGATGTGTCTTCAATTGTTCAATCCCACGTTGATCACTTCCAGTAATGACAATACAACTATATAAAATAACAATGTATAACTTCCTATTTTATCACTATACAACTATATACAACTCAACACTCCCACTCAAGCTGAAGCATATAAATCATATGCACCAAGCTTGTTACATATAAATTCAATACGAGAACTTCTGAGAGATTTGGTCAAGATGTTTGCTAGTTTATTTGTTGAATTGACATGACTAGTAGTGATGGAATCAGACAAAATTTTCTTTTGAATAAAGTGACAATCAATTTCTATGTGTTTGGTTCTTTCACGAATTACTGGATAAGAAGCAATATGGAAAGCAACTTAATTATCACACAATAACTTCCTATGTGATACTTCTATAACTTTTAAATCATAAACTAATTGCTTCAATCAAATAAGCTCAAAAGTTGCTAGAGCCATCGCACGATATTCTACTTCTGCACTTGATATGACAACAACATCTCACTTCGTATTTTTCCACGAAACAAGATTTCCTCTAGCAAGAACATAAAATCCTGAAGTAGAATGCCTATCAGATGGAAAGCCTGCCCAATCAGCATCAGAATATCCAATAATTTGTGAATGACCCCGTTTTCATATAATAATCCTTTTCCTAGTGCACCCTTAATGTACCTCAAAATTTGAATGACTGCATCCCAATTATTATCAGATAAAGCTTGTAAGAATTGAATAACAACACTAACAAAGAAAGAAACATCAGGTCATATAATGGTAAGATAATTAAGTTTTCCTACCAATCTCTGATATCTGCCAGGATCAGCAAGTGGCTCCCCCTGCTAAGGTAAAAGCTTTGAATTAGGATCCATAAGAGAGTCTATAGGTCTACAGTCTGATGTCCCTGTTTCTTCTAAAATATACTTTGGGAGAGTGCAATACCAGATTTAGACTGAGCAGCTTCAATACCAAAGAAGTATCGGAGTAAACCCAAATCTTTTGTCTGAAAATGATGGAACAGATGTGTCTTCAATTGTTCAATCCCACGTTGATCACTTCCAGTAATGACAATACAATTATATAAAATAACAGTTTATAACATCTTATTTTATCACTATACAACTATATACAACTCAACACTCCCCCTCAAGCTGAAACATATAAATCATATGCACCAAGATTGTTACATATAAATTCAATATGAGAACTTCTGAGAGATTTTGTCAAGATGTTTGCTAGTTTATTGGTTAAACTGACATGACTAGTAGTGATGGAATCAGACAAAATTTTCTTTTGAATAAAGTGATAATCAGTTTCTATCTGTTTGGTTCTTTCATGAATTACTGGATAAGAAGCAATATGGAAAGCAGCTTAATTATCACACAATAACTTCATCTGTGATACTTTTGTAAATTTTAAATCATAAACTAATTGCTTCAATCAAATAAGCTCAAAAGTTGCTAGAGCCATTGCACAATATTCTACTTCTGCACTCGATATGACAACATCTCGCTTCTTACTTTTCCACGATACAAGATTTCTTCCAACAAGAACATAAAATCTTGAAGTAGAATGCCTATCAGATGGAAAACCTGCCCAATCAGCATCAGAGTATCCAATAATATGTGAATGACCCTGTTTTCATTTAATATTCCTTTTCCTGGTGCACCCTTAATGTACCTCAAAATTCAAATGACTGCATCCCAATTATTATCACATAAAGATTGTAAGAATTGAATAACAACACTAACAAAGAAAGAAATATCATGTCATATAATGGTAAGATAATTAAGTTTTCCTACCAATCTCTGATATTTGCCAGGATTAGCAAGTGGCTCCCCCTGCTAAGGTAAAAGCTTTGAATTAGGATACATAAGAGAGTCTATAGGTCTACAGTCTGACGTCCCTATTTCTTCTGGAATATACAATGCCTACTTTCTCTGGGAGAGTACAATACCAGATTTAGACTGAGCAGCTTCTATACCAAAGAAGTATCGGAGTAAACCCAAATCTTTTGTTTGCAAATGATGAAACAGATGTGTCTTCAATTGTTCAATCCCATGTTGATCACTTCCAGTAATGACAATATCATCCACATAGACAATCAAATAGATACATTTTTCTGATGATGTATATTTATAAAAGACAGAATGATCAAACTCACATTAAATTATACCAAACTCTTGAACAACATAACTAAACCATCCAAACCAAGCACCAGGAGATTGTTTCAAATCATATAAAAGCGATGAAGCTTACACACTAAATTAGACCCCCCTTGAGTAACAAATCCAGGTTATTGCTCCATATAAATCTCTTCCTCATGCTCGCCGTGGAGAAAGGCATTTTTAATGTCCAATTGACAGAGGCGCCATTAGCAAATGGCAACCATAGATAAAAAGAAGCGAACAGAAGACATTTTGGCCACAGGAGAAAAAGCTTCATAATAATCCAATCCATAAGTTTGTATATACCATTTAGCCACCAAACATGCCTTTAGTCGATCAACTTGACCTTCCAGACCAATTTTGACCATATATATCCAATAATAACCAACAATGGAATGACTTGAAGGAAACGAATCCAACTTTTATGTATCATTACTATGTAAAGTAGTCACTTCTTCAACCATTGCTTGAGGCCACCCGGGATCACTAAAGGCCTCATGTACATTAGAAGGAATAGAGGCATTAGAGAGGGTGGATGCGAAAGCAAAATATGATGGTGATAAACAATAATAACTAAGAAAATTATAAATAGGATGAGGGTTGCGAGTGGAACGTGTACCTTTGAGAATGGCAATGGGAAACTGATCTTCAAGAGGTAGAATCGTAATAGGTGAGGAATCCAGAGTAGGAACTAAATCAATAGGAGCCTCTACAGGGGTCTCATTATCATGATCAAACTCAATGGTATGATATGGAAGAGTACCATTCTTAAGAGAGGAGTATACAGTAAGATGTGAACAATAGACAGACTTTAAAAGAGGATTAGAAAGGGAAGCAACATGAGGAACATGTGTAATGAAAGGAATTGGAACAAACTCACTGATAAATGTGATATTTGTTGAAGATGATGATTAGAATGGAGAAGATTCAAAAAATGTAACATAAGCAGAACAAAATAAAGATGTGTTGATGGAAAATAACACTTATAACTTTTTTGAAGACTTAAGTAACCTAGAAAAATACATTCGGTGGATTTAGATGACAATTATGAACGACACATATGCAGGCAAAGACTCGTGGTGGAAGGGAGAATAATGTCTGATTAGGAAACAGGATGGAATGGGGTATTTAATTCTATAGACTGGACAAAAACATGCAATTAATTAATAAGCATGCAATTAAGACAACATCTGTCAAGTATTATGATGAAACACAATTGTGTAAAAGTAAGATACGAGCGGTTTCTGTGAGATGTCTATTCTTATGTTCAGCAATTTCATTTTGTTGTGGAGTATAAGCAGATAAGGTTTGTTGAAGAATTCCTTAGGAAGACATAAATTGAGTGAAGGGAATGGACAAATATTCACGAGCATTATCCCTTCTCAACACATGAATATCAGTGTTAAATTGTGTCTTAATTTTCTCACAGAAAGATTTAAAAATGGAAAATAATTCTTAAAGAGCTTTCATTAAGAATAACTAACTGCAATGAGAATAATTGTTAATAAATGTAACAAAATATTGAAATCCTAAAATAGAAGAGACCCAACAAGGACCCCAAATGTTTGAATGAACTAACTCAAAAGGGGATGTAGCTCGTTTATTAACACATTTTGGAAAGGAACTTCGAGAATGTTTTCCAAGCTGACAAGGTTCACAATCTAAGGAAGCTAAAGTAGGTAAACTAAGCACCATCTTTTGAAGCTTCAACAAACTAGGATGACCCAAAAGATTATGAATTAGAATTGGAGATTTTGAAATAGTGCATGTTGTAGGTGAAGGAGGTAGATTTAAATGACAAATGCCCTGCGACTTATGTCCTATGCCAATCGTTCGTCCTATGCTTCGATCTTGTATAACGACAGAATTTTTATTAAAAGCAATATAACAATTTAAAAATCTTGTAAGTTTACTGACGGATATAAGATTAAAGGGGCAATTAGGAACATAAAGAACATATTCTAAATGCAAGGATGGAAGTAGTTGAGCAGAACTCATAGCTTTAACAACTATTTGAGTCCCATTAGCTAAAGTAATAGTAGGAAAAGATGTAGTGTTAGTAAAGTGAGAGAGTAAATGTGAGTTACCAGAATATGATCACATGCAGCAGAGTTAGGTACCCAAGGAAAAGACTTAGTGAGGTATGCTACATAATTACCTGAATGAGCTATCGAAGCAATGGACGAGGAAGACTGCTTAGTTGTCTGATACTTGAGATACTCTTCATAATCAGTACCAATAAGAGTCATCGATGGCTAAGTGGAGGACTTAGAATGAGGTTCAGACTGATCAATATGAACAAAATTAGCAGCTCGAGGTTGACCATGAAATTTGTAACATTTATCCTTAGGCTATGTTTGGTTGAGGGGATGATGATGGGAGGGGATGGAACGTAACACGCTTCCATCGTTTGGTTGAAGGTTTCATAATGGAATGTAATGGAATGGGATGGAAGCGGAGGGTTTTATGTTACGTTCCATTCCATCCTAAACAGTGAAAATAAGAAACCTCCAATTCGGAGGGTTTAGGATGGAACGTAAACTAATAAATGCATACTACCTAATATACCCTCAATAATTTTTCGTAATACCAACTATGACCAAGTCATAATATTATATTAAATAGAATT
>JANQBM010000221.1:37423946-37434773 GCA_025594535.1 Erythroxylum domingense
TTAATTGTTTGTATATATTTCTATATAAATAAATTATTTTTAAATATAAATCATATAGAATAAAATAAAATAAAATATAATATAATATATTAAATAATTAATAATAATAATTTTATATATTTAATAATAAAAAATATATAATTAATAATAAAATAATAAATTTTCAGGAATAATCATTTTAATATAAGGGGTATAATAGTCATTTATTATACATTACATTCCATTCCATCCATCACCCAAACAACATTTCATTACATTACATTACAAACCCCTCCATCATTCCCAAACAACGTATCACTATATTACATTCCATTCCATTATAAATCGTTCCCTTCCGTTCTATTCTGTTCCTTTCTATTTCATTAATTAACATCCAACCAAACATGCCCTTAATACGTCCCCATTGGAGGCAATATCAATTTTTGGTTTGACCACTATGATCCCCCTGCTCTACTCTATTAGTACTCTAAGACTAAGAGGCCAAAGTGGAAGAATTAACTAAGGGAGATCCTATCATAATGCTAGGTGACGAAACACGCAATAAGCAAGCAAATACTTCATCCAAAGAAGGTACTGTAGGACTTGCCAAAATCTAATACGTACTAAAATAAGTTTAGGAGTGACAGCAGTAAGAGTAAGAACCATAAAAACTTATCTCGTTGTGTATATCTTCTGTTGTAGGCTTACAGTAGATAGTAATATGTTGACTTCTGTTTTCAGGGAGGCCATTCTACCAAGAAATTCAAACATGTTCATATCCTGTTGTTTAAGATTAACCAAGTTTGATATTACAAAATACAATCTCTGAATGTCGTTAGTGAAAGTAATTTTGTCTGACTTCATATCTCAACACAAGTTCTGTATTCCTTATAAATAAAGTGAGGTTGAGGATCAACTGTTTGCCATAACATACTACATAATAAAGCATCAATTTGAGCCAAAGTGGATTTATTTGTTTCAATATCCTCAACCATAATACTGAAGTGATCGGCTAGGCCTTGACCCATACACCACAACTCAATAGAGGCAACCCATGAGGTATAATTAGAATTACTTACTAGTTTCTCTGTCGTAATTGAGGGAAGAGAAATAAAGGAAAGAGCACTTGACTGAGACGTGAAATCTGTAGGAGTCATGAACAAAAAAAGCTCTGAAAAATTTTCCGGTGACTGTATGGCCAATTTTTCAGTTACCTAACCGTGAACAGAAGGGAAACTCAGGGGAATAAGCTCACTGGTGGATACTGAGTTTGTTGGCACCGACGGTGACAATTCACGCTTGTTGGAGAGAGAGATTAGAAAGGGGGTGGCTTCCTGAAAACTTTCGGTGACTTTTCTAACAGTGATATCAGTCGAGGGCTATAGGAAACAATTGATCGGCATCTTATGAACAAATGAGTGGTGATGGTGAGATAAGACGCACATTGGAAAGGGAGATCGGAAAACCAACCATTGAAGCAATGATCGGCATGTAGAGTAGCGATCGACGACGTGATTCTGAGGTTCTGCCAGCGAGTGAGAGAGGAACAGACAGATTAATGAAGTCTGAACTTCACCGGAAATTGATCAGAAAGGAATCAGAGAATCCTAAAACCCTAGCTCTAATACTATGTGAAACTTAAAGAAATCTTATTTTTATTATATATACTTTGATGAGATGAAAAATACATGCATAAATAGTTGATACCTAATCCTAGAATAGAAAATACTATCAATAAGAGTAAATAACTTCCTATTTTATCACTATATAGCTATATACAACTCAACAACGATAAAAGTAATTTAACTTTTTATTGGCTAACTAGCGTCCATCCCTTGTAAACTAGTTTAATCAAAATCAACAACCTAATGCTTTTACTAAATTGCATTCTATAAATCTTTTCTCAACAAAAACTTACATTATCTTATGCTTAAATTCATTGTGATTTGTGATTGAGACATCTATAGTTTATTATTCATAGGCAAATACTCATCCCAATCTAAATGTAATTAGTCATATGCTACGAAGAGCTAAGATTCACTTGGATATTACTTTTTCGTCAAGGGATTCGCATTGAAGCCATTGGATTGCCTAGATCCACAGCTTAATGTTAAATACTGAGTACAGGAGTCACTAGTCATAGAATGGTATGGAGCAAGTACCCAAAAAGGGATAAGAGAATAGGAAAAGCCGCAAAAGTAGTCATAAAATATTTGGTCAGGTTAGACTCTGAAAGTGATTTGGTGATGTGCATCACTTCATCAGCAACTGCACCGTTACTTGGACGAGAATGCAAGTTGTGTAATCCGCCCTTTACTTATCTTTCAATCCTGTTTGGTAATACCCCACGTAATAAACTCAGTATATGATTGTGTAAAAGAACCTAAACAAGAAATTGCTTATTATAGTATTTTTCGTACAGGATTATGCATACAGGAACAAGCTTTCTTTACCTTGAAAGGAAAGAAACGATCTTAGTGTACATTAATGAGAGATTCATGTAATAATCGTTGTACCCGTTTTATGGTGGTACATAATCACAGAACGTTATTTTAATTTCCGTTACATTCCACATTATTTAGTATTGAAAAAAATTGAATGAAACATAATTTATAAGTTTAATTGATATTAAACCATTATAAAATTTATATTGAATTAAATGTAACCTTTTAAACATCTATTTTAGTATCGTATTCCATTTAGTTTATTTTACGGGTTTACTTTGGTGCGATTTTTAAAACATCGGAGTACACGTTTTAATAACTCGAGAAAAAGCAAATCATTTAAAAATTGCAAATATTAATTGGTCCAAGGCTTAAAAGTTTTTAGTTTATTGTCGCATCTTATCTAACCCAAATTGTTTAAGAACAATTAACAAACAAGTGGTTCTAGTAATGCTAATCTTCTATGTGTAGAATTAGGCAAACACACCGTTGTTTGAATTCAATGGATTTCTTCAATCGATCAACCTTACACGCCTAACTAAAAACCCCCCGTAAACTGCATGTCATTCATGACGTCACTCAACTAACTTCTTCATGCCAAAGCACGTGTTAAACACTATCATTTTTATTTTTTATTTTTCTATTTATGTCAATCCCCGAAACTATAGAATCACTAGAATTGTGAAGAGTGAAGCGATGTTACTGGTGATACGTGGCAAAGAAGCTACATCAGCCTCCTCCACGTGGCGAGTGATGGGAAGCTTTGCATCCAAAATGGACGGCTTGATGCGGTGATTCTCGTTTGCTTGTCGGTTATGTGTTAGCAAAGGCAGGGTGCTGCTACGCCACGCGTCAGCTTTTTGATTATGATCGCTTTTGCTTGCCGTATGGCAAGTCGGTTGCGCGTCAGTTAAGTTTCAGTGACACTCTCTCTCTCTTCCTCTCTCACACACACAGAGACATCACTTGCTCACCTACTATACTAGCAAATTACTTGACGCAAATACCCCTCGCATCAAAATTACAAATTAGCTTCAATAATTTAGCCAAAAGAGCAAAATACGTTCATAACCACAATGCTTAATCATTAATTTTAATCAATAATTAAAAAGTCAACCAGTTTGATTAATTCAATCGTAAAAATTTTGAATTATTTAACTTTTCAATTTAATTTATTTTAATAATTTTTGTTGTTAAAAATAGATCAATTTATTAATTAATTGATCAATTTTTATTAATTAATAAATTTTATAAGCTAAAATTAATTAATTAATTTTCATTTAACAATCTTTTTTCAATTAAATTTTAAAATTTCCTATTAGTAAGGACAATATATTTCAAATATATTTTAAAATTTTAATTTTATATCAGTTTTATGACAATATAATTTTAATTAAACCTTTTAAACTTTAAATTTATTCTCTTATCAGTTAATTTTCGATCAAGTTTTTTAATATTCATAATAATTAAATAATTTAATCTTTGTTTATACCTCGGATGACACATTTTTACTTTATTTTGATATATCTAAATAATTTCAATTATTTTTTAATTTCAAAATTATTTTATTTTCTTTATCTTGGAACAATTTTGATATGATTTGTAATCCATATAAAAATATGGGAAATTGGAAGCTGTAGAAGTGTGACTTGGGGGGATGTAATTTCTAGATAACAACGATTAAAGTCAAGTGATGGGATTAATATTACACAAGTGGCGACCAAAGAGGGAAGTTTGGGAGTAAGATAACTAAGCCAACCAACAGGAAACCGCCAAACTAAGCATAGACGAAAGAAGAAAGAAGGAAGAAGGAAGAAGGAAGAAGGAAGAGGAAGAAGCTAAAAGCCAGTAGATAAGGCGAGGAGAGGACAACGTCAAAAATGGCAACAAATAACAAAGTCTACGACAAAGCGTTTTATTGTCCTTAATAGCTAAGCAAATATAGAAGAAACCACCTAGAAACCGAGGATGTTACTTCTAGATTCAATGTAGTGTACAAGTTGACCAAGGTATTAAATTACAGTTAATTATACAAAAATTAAACTTGTAATTAATTATAGCCTAAATATAAAAAGTAGTGATTAAATACTCAAATTTTCTAATTTTTTTAATTATAATCTAACGTTAATATTACTGACGTGACTTAACATATAAGACAAAAGTCTAAAATACTTATACACGTAAGATTAATTAAGTTTAATTTATGTTATTTTAAATTGAAATTCTTAAATCAAACTCGTTACTTAAATCTAATGTGTATAAATGGTTAGAATTTCTATTTTCGGCGAGTTATGTCGTTAAATGAAATATTAATGTTGGTTATAATTGAAAAAATAAAAATTTATTTTTAAATTCGGACTATAATTATAAAATTAAGTAAATTTAATTTTTTAATTAACTTATTAATTTAAGAAGAATTATTATATTTTGTTGTAATTAAACTTTTTCCCCCCACTATTTGGATTCCTGTTATTTTTGTTGTTAATCTTCCTATATCATTGTCAATCCTTTTTTCAGTTTTTCTGCAGATCTTTCGGTAGGATTTTAATGCAAATGTGTAACTTTTTGGACGACTGATTAAGAAAGAAGCGTAGTCTCCTAATCCTAAATCGAATCGACAAAACACCTCTCCTCTTCGAAATAGTAAAATCTGCTGCAAAAGGTTACGGAAAGGATCAATTTTCAATTATTCCTCAGCTATTCCCACTGGGTTAAGTATTGGAGAGAGTTAGACGGAACCAGAGAAGAGTAAGACCCCCCAAAAAAATAATAATAAGAAAAATCCATTAAAACCCTCATTGCTGACCCAACTAGACGTGCTCCACACGACCAAAAGACCAAAGTTTGGCCCATCATTAACACTAACACACGATTTCCCATTCCTTGTCCGAGTGGGTTAAAGCGCAGGAGTAGATTTGTTTTGACTTGGAACAAGTCCTACAACACCTCAGTCTCCCGTACACCACACTGCTCTATTCCCGCCCCCTCTCTCTCTCTCTCTTAGTTGACCGACTTCACTCTTACCACCAACTCTCTCCCACTCCACCCCGTACTTACTTCTCTCTATATATAACCCCCCTCCTTGGTCCTTACTCCAAACTCTCAGATCTCCTTCTACCGAAAGCACATAAAAGTTCCTTCTTTTCTCTCCGTTCTAGAGCACTGTAGCTTTTCTCTTCCTTTCTGGGTTTGCTTGTGATCACTAGTGCAAGATTTGAATTGGGTTGATATGGCTCTTGAAGCTTTAAACTCTCCTACCACTACAACTCCTTTTATTCATGAAGATTCGTGGACCAAAAGGAAACGCTCAAAAAGACCTCGTAGCGATTCCCCAACACCGACTGAAGATGAGTACGTCGCTCTCTGCCTTATCATGCTCAATCGTGGACACCCCGCCGCTGCCGACGTCGTCGAGGAGATTTCCACCCCGCCGCTACCAAAACCCACGTCGCCTTTGAACCTTTCGTACAAGTGTGTGGTGTGTGACAAAGCTTTTCCCTCGTATCAAGCTCTCGGTGGGCATAAAGCCAGTCACCGAAAGTCTCCTCCAGACACCGTTACCGCCGCCGTCAACCCACCATCCTCTTCTTCCTTCACCACCGCCGGCGGTAGGATTCACGAGTGTTCTATATGTCACAAGAAGTTCCCCACTGGTCAGGCTTTGGGAGGTCACAAGCGTTGCCACTACGAAGGTGTCATCAATGGTGGACATCACAACAACAGTAGCAGTGCCGGTACTGCTGCCACGTCATCTGAAGGCGGTCAGGTTCAAAGTCAAAGCCGTAGCGGTGTTGGGCTTGACTTTGACCTAAACTTGCCCGCGATGCCCGAAATTGCTTCCGTCGCCGGCCAAGAAGTTGAGAGTCCACTCTCGGAGAAGAAACCAAAATTGTTTCTTGAGCTTAAAGAAAGTAAACGATGAGAAAGAAGCTGAAGATTAGGTTTTTAATTACGAATATAGGTTTTTCTCAATTGTTTACCTTTTTTTACTTTCTATGGGCTTTTGTAGGTTTCAATTTGATTGATTTATTCTGTATAGAAAATTTGTTCATTGGTTTGTGAAACTCCAAATAATTGCTGGCCAAGCGACAAATGTAGTTTTTAAATTCTTTTTTTCTATTATTCGTCATTTTTTTATAATTTATTCAATCTAATATTGATGTTCATAAATAAATTCCATGATTATATAATATTTATCAATCTTGTTTGTAATTAATTATAATTTATTATTTAATGTAGCATTAAGGGTATTAAGCTAATACGTGTAGATTTGGCAAGACAAGCTCTAGCCAAACTCTAATAGCGTAAGTGAGGTTAACTATTGTCTGAATTTCCAAGGAAACACAAAGTCTACGCCGCGTGAACAACCAAGACTTGGCCGACATTAAATTGTGAACAAACAGTGGTGTATAGTGCCGGTCACCAGCAGCCCCATGTTTAGGTAATGTGATAATGCGGTTTGAGTTGAGAGCCAGTAAACCTCAACCTCGCATGTGGATCACTACTTTAATGCACATGTTGCCATGATATGGTTCTACTCTTTAACATCTTTTGCGTGGCTCAGGACACTTGTATTTCATAGCAACCACACGGCTCACCAGTCGGTTCCAAAATGCCAAGAACATACACGAACTTGGAGGCTATGTGTTATGTATTTTAATCCACTACAGCCTAGTAATTATTCATGTTTAAGAAAATGGATTCTCTCTCGGTGGTATATATATGCCAATAACACAACCACCACTTTGGAACAATCAAGACAAGAAACATTCAACCTTGTAGTTATGGATAGGTCTCGTCGAGACAGTAACTGGGAGGGGGGGAGTCCGATCAGGAAAAAGGTAAAGAATAGATACAGTATGCGTGCCGTACTTGGTGTTTATTCTTGGCTTGAGTACCAAAACAAAGAATGTCCTGTCCTACCCTATCCTCGCATCTCCAATCCCAACTCGTAATCCGAATGTGTTAATAAATTATACCTGATTGATGAGAGAGATGACTGAATACATGGAATTGATAAACCCTTAGGGGAGTTCTTTGCGTGTGCAAAAGTAGAAATTGAGATGGAAACATCCTAAAGGACCTAGAGTTTGTGTGTTGTGGGGAAGGAAAAGAAGTCCCTTGGGATTAACATTGTCTCTTCATTCACTTGAACTCTCCGAGTCATCTATACGTAAGAAAATTATAAAATTAACAAAGAAAGATAGGTGGTGAGGACGCGGATTAGAATATTCAGTTAGCTATCTCTTAGCTTGAAAACTCAAGAAGGAACCTTAGTCACACGTTGGCTAAGTAACCTTTTTAAAGATGCATAAAGAAGAAGGGAAGGAAGAAAGGGGTTAGAACCTTCAAAGGCGACTGATTGGACCACACATATACAGTCATGACCAATTCATTTGCCACTAGCTGCCATGCATGCATTCTTTACTTTTCTTGTATGTACAATCCCAACAACTTTAAACTAACTCTTAAATATTTTGATTGAATTGCATGTGCTAAATTATGAAATCAGAGCTTCAAAATTACGTGCATTGAACTTATATTTTTGTAAGCAATAAGATTGAATTCAAGTTTGGTAGGCATTATGATAGAACAGTATATCACCACAAGTGACCTTTGTGATTGGGTTCTTTTAATTAATGCATTTACCTCCGCTTCTCAATTCCAATTATGCCAACTTTACGAGCAAGTAGGCAAATTAGTTTATTGCAGTCAATGCGGAAAAGTAAATTATTTTTATATCCATCTTGCAGACTGTAGTCCATTTATGGTTATGGATATACCAGCGACAGCGAGCTACCTCATTTTTGTTAAGCCTTGAACTGACATAGTCACGCCAAGAGACTAGTAGGTGATGACAGCCATATTCTCCCTCTCTACTCGTAAAACGTTTCTTCATCAGTGTAATAATTACGCAAGGGTTACATCATTGATCCGCTGGCAAGACCAAGCATACCCAATTTTTAAACCTTAATTAAAATTTTTAAAAAAGATAAAGGATTTTTTAATGGTTGAATTTTTTTGGCAAGACCAAGCATACCCAATTTTTAAACCTTAATTAAAATTTTTAAAAAAGATAAAGGATTTTTTAATGGTTGAATTTTTTTCATGCAAGAGGAGGTCCAATCTTCTTTAAATATATATATGGCATGTAAATGAGACCATTCAAGTGGGTGGACTTCAAACTCATCTCTACGAGGAGACTCCTGTTTCGTCTTTTGCGCTTGTTGGCACTTTTGTTCTTTTTTATTTATAGAGAATTAAGACTGGTAAACAGGGGTACAGATCATCTGTACCCCTTATTCTGTACCTTCTGTGTCATTTTGATCTCAACCATTCAATCTATTGCATTGAATGGTTGAGATCAAATGGGTATTGAGTAGGTACAGAATAAAGGGGACAGAAGATCTGTCCCCAGTAAACAGATTTCTTAGCCAAGTTTAGTGCGTGGTGACATTTTTTTAGGCAGGGCTGTACCCAAAGTTTAGAGTTGGAACTTTGTCAGCTGTTACTAGCCAAAAAACATGGAATGAGCCGTAATAGTCGGTTTTTAATTTTTTGGTTCAATTATTATAGTTAAAAATTGATTAATTGATTAATTAATTAGTTAATTTTTAAAATTAATTAATTTTTAATAAACAAAATTAATTAATTTTATTTAACATTATATTTTTTCAATTAAATATGAAATTCTTTAATAAGTAAGGACAATTTCTTTAAATTATATTTTAAAATCTTTAATTTATTTCATACTTAGCCTTTTTATGACGATCTAATATTAGGTAAAACTTTTAAATTATAAGTCTCTTATCTTATCAGTTCAAATTCTAATCTATTTTTAAAACATCGAGTAAATAAAGGTAAAATTTTGAATTCATATTAAAATTTTAGAAAACAAAGAGACCAGCCTAAAAATAATGCAAAACTTTAGTCCCCTTTGAATGAGTTTCAATGTTTTACTCCAAAATCGTAAACTCAAACCCTAATTACTTGCCATAGCTATCGTCTCTCTTATCACCATGGTTACAAAAATCATACCATAACAACCAAAAACTGGTACAGAAATGGATGCTCCGGTATTAGGTTCATGTATCAGCTTGTTTTAATTGGTACTGACTGGTACCGTCGATATCTAGAATACCGAACATATACCGGCTGATACTGGAAGTTTTAAAATTTTCAGGAGTATTTCTAAAAAATTTTTTCCTTAAAACTCGTTCTTCTTCTCACCCCCTTCCCCTCGGACGCTACCTACTACTACTCTTATTCTTTCTCTCTTCATTTTATCTCTCACAAACTCACTCTCTCTTTTATGCAAAAAATCAAATTAATTTTAAACCCCCTCCCTCCCACACCCACCCACTCGACGCTGCTCTTCTTTTTCGTCCTCTCTTTATTTTCTCTCTCACACTCTCACTCTCTCTCTTCTTCACCGTTGCCACCACTCCCTCTTCGATTATCCAGTGACCACCACCGCACCCCCCAACAACCGCCCTACGCCACCAACTCACCATCGCATTAGTCACAGTCATAGTTATAGTCATAATCACGAAGTCTCCCTGAAATTGCCAGATCCAAACCTGACCGGTCCCAACATTGAATTGGTTTCTGATTTGTTAGTGTGATTTTTACTCTTAAATTTGAAAAACAAATTCATTGTATTTGGTTGTTTGTGTATGTTTTGTGATGGAAACTATTAATATGTTTTTTGATGAAAATTGTTGGAAATTATTGGAACATAATTTGTTGGAAATTATTAGAAATGAAAATTATTTATGTATGTTTTTATAATTGTTGAATTGAAATTGTTGTAAATGAATTTGTGATGGTTGAAATTGCTGGTTGATGGAAATGAATTTGTTAGTTGTTGGAAAAGAAACTGTTGGAAATTCGGAAATAGAAATTGTTTATGCACTACAAGAAAATAGTAAATTACAGAAGGACATTACCGACGGAAAAGACAAATATACCGTCGGTAAACTACATTACCGATGGAATAAACCGACGGTCAAAAACGTCGAAGATTCGGCTATAGCTAAATTCCCCGACGGCATGTTTTCATACTGTCGGTAATTTTACCGACGGCAAAGATAAACCGTCGGAAACATCTTATGAAAAGTTACTGATCGTCCAATTTATGCCGTCGCTAAATTTACCGACTAGTGGCTTGCCCGTATGTAAATTTAGCATCGGAATGTTTGAATCTTACCGATGGTAAGATTGTCCGTCGATAAATAAGTTATTAGTATTTTCCGTCGGTATAATACTTAGCGAATGCCGACGAAAATATTTCCGTCGGTAAAATTTTGTATTAAATTTTTTTAAAAATATGTATTTCCATTATATTTAAATTATAATCGACTTACAATTTTATTAATAATATATATTTAATTAGATATAAAAA
>JANQBM010000221.1:37434873-37487266 GCA_025594535.1 Erythroxylum domingense
TATTAATACTTATTATTCATAATTAACACTTATTAATAATAATAATTATTAATAATTAAAGCTAATATTTATATATACAATAAATTCACAATTAAATGTTAAATTTAATAAATTAAAACTTCGCACTAAACATTTTATCAAAATTACATATTCAAATTCTCAAAATAAATTAAAAATTATACAAAACAATTCAAACATCATAAAAGGCATATAATCGAACATTTTATACACAATATGCATAATCTTATCCTATGACTAAATATTCACGTTTAAAACTTAAAAACATGCTATTTTAGTAAAATAATACACTTATATGAGAGTTTACCTCAAACACGATCGAAAAATGCGAGAGAAGGAGTCGGAAAACTCTAAACCTTAAGCAAAGAGGAGAAGTGATGGCGCGAGGGAGGGGGGGTCGGACGAGACTTATAGTCGCTGGATTACCGACGGAACAACAAATTCCGTCGGTAACATAAGTTTCCAGAATCTGCGGGCGCTGACAGTTACCGACGGACAAGACCATTCCGTCGGTATAAAGGCGGGATTAGGTGACAGTTACCGACGAAAAATATCACTCTGTCGGTAAAAGAGCGGCAGCTACATTTCCCCTGAAACTCAAATAGCGACGGCCACCGCTTTCCGTCGGAAACATAGGTTTTATTGCCGACATTTCCCGACGGTATTGTTGTTCCGTCGGTAAATAGGGTTTGCAGTATATAATTTTCGACGGTAAGATAAACGTCCGTCGGTGTACATATCCAATCATACCGACGGTAACCTATTACCGTCGGTAATATTTCTGCATAAAACATTCTCCAACGGACTACTAAGGTTCCGTCGGCGTATCGTCAGTACTTCATTAACACGACCTCGTCTGTCACAGCAATTTACCGACCGAAACAACTGTCCGTCGGTAACGAAATCAAAACGTTCCGACGGACTATAATACCGTCGGTAAATGACGTAGCAATAAAAATGCGGGAACCATTCCTGCATTTTTTCCCGTCATCGAGACTTTGCCGTCGCTATTCTCTGTCGGAGATTTTGAGACAAATTTTTTCCGACAATAGTGCCAACGGTGTTTATATCCGTCAGTAAAACAATTAATTCTCCGACGGATTGATGCTGGTCCGTCGGTAATTAGTGACGGAATATTGTCCGTCGGAAAAAATCCGACGCTAATACGCGATTTTCTTGTAGTGATGTATGTTTTGTGATATTTGAAACTTTGAATTGAAATTGTTCAAAATTGCTAGAAATGGAATTGTTAAAAATTATTGAGAATGGAAAATGTTGGAAATGTAAATTGTTTATATATGTTTTGTAATGGTTGAATTGAAATTGTTGGAAAATGTTAGAAATGAAACTGTTGGAAATTGTTGAAATTAAGAAATGAAAATTGTTAGAAATTGTTGAAAATGTAATTTGTTTATGCATATTTCATTATTTTGTGAATTGTGACTTTGTGATTGTTGAAATTGTTGGTTGTTGGAAATGAAATTGTTGGTTGTTAGAAATGAAATTGTTGGAAATTTTGAAATCGAAATTGTTTATGTATGTTTTGTAATATTTGAATCTTTGAATTTAAATTGTTCAAAATTGTTGGAAATAGAATATTTGAAAATTATTGGGAATGGAAATTGTTTGTGTATGTTTTGTAATGGTTCAATTGAAATTGTTAGAAAATGTTAGAAATGAAATTGTTGGAAATTGTTGAAATTAAGAAATGAAATTGTTAAAAAAATGTTGAAAATGCAAATTGTTTATGTAAATTTCATTATTTTGTGAATTGTGAATTTGTGATGGTTGAAATTGTTGGTTGTTGGAAATGAAATTGTTGATTGTTAGAAATGAAATTGTTGAAAATTTGGAAATGAAAATTGTTTATATATGTTTTGTGATGATAGAAACTTTGAATTGAAATTGTTCAAAATTGTTGGAAATAGAATTGTTGAAAATTATTGGGAATGGAAAATGTTGGAAATGAAAATTGTTTATGTATGTTTTGTAATAGTTGAATTGAAATTGTTGGAAAATGTTGGAAATGAAAATTGTTTATGTATGTTTGAAATTAAGAAATGAAAATTGTTAGAAATTTTTGAAAATGCTTTATGTATATTTCATTATTTTGTGAATTGTGAATTTGTAATGGTTGAAATTATTGGAAAGTTGGAAATGAAAATTGCTTATATATGTTTTGTGATGTTTGAAACTTTGACTTGAAATTGTTCAAAATTGTTGGAAATAGAATTATTGAAAATTATTAGGAATGGAAAATTTTGGAAGTGGAAATTGTTTATGTATATTTTGTAATAATTGAATTGAAATTATTGAAAAATGTTAGAAATGAAATTATTGGAAATTGTTGAAATTAAGAAATGAAAATTGTTAGAAACTATTGAAAATGCAAGTTGTTTATGTATATTTCATTATTTTGTGAATTGTGAATTTGTGATGGTTGAAATTGTTGGTTGTTAAAAAATGAAATTATTTATATGTGTTTTGTGATTATGTAAATCATACCCTTCAACTTGATATTCGTCTTTGAAACTTTGAATTGAAATTGCTCAAAATTGTTAGAAATGGAATTGTCAGAAATGAAAATTATTTATGTATGTTTTGTGATTGTTGGAAATGAAAATTGTTTATGTATGTTTTATGTAATTATGTTTGTTAAATAATTGAATTGTTAGTTTTTGACTTATTGTGAATTGTTTCGATGAAATTGAATTGTGTCTTATGTATAAGTTATATTATATAAAATGGACCTGCGTATTGTGTAATGAAATTATGTATTCTTTATTTTGATATATGCATTCATTTATTTTTACAGAAAAATGGAAGGAAGTTCAATTACTCCTTATCAAACCACTTCAGGAAGATACAATGATCCAGCTTAGGGTCATGTCGCATTGGTTCCCAGTATGAGAAACCATACTATTTGCTTGTTTTGTAACAAGCATTTGAAAGGTAGAGGAATAACACGATTAAAGAAGCATTTAGCTAGGGTTAAAGGAGATATGAAATCCTGTAAAAAAGTAAGTCATGATGTGAAGTTACAAATAAAAACTTTGTTTGAAGAATATCAGCATGACAAAGATAGAAGGGAAAGGTTGAATTTTGAAATTGGTAGTGGATCTTCATTTGCTGGTTTTCGTGATAATTGTGGAAATGTTAAAGGTGGTAGTAGTAGTACTAGTGCTAGTATTCCATCCTAGACCCAACAAGAAGATAATGTTACAATTGCACCAGATCTTAGGAAAAGAAGAAGGTAGGTGACTAGTTTTTTTGCACCACAAACAATTCCTAGAGCCCATCCTTGTAGTGCAATGCAATCGAGAGATGCGACTCATAATGTTGATATGGCAGTATTTAGATAGTGATATAATACAGGTTCATCATTTAATGCTTCCCAGTCTTATTATTATCAGCCTATGGTGGATGCAATAGCCTCTTATGGTCTGGGATACAAAGCTCATTCGATTGATGACTTAAGAGGTAAAATTTTGAGTTGCTCAGTTTGTGAAATAAAAAGTTATTTGGTTGAAAGAAAAGCAAATTGGGTTACGCTTGGGTGTTCAATCATATGTGATGGTTGGATAAATAGGAGACAAGAGCCTATTATTAAATTTTTGGTTTATTCTGTAAATGACTTATTGTTTTTTTGAAGTTTATTAATGCATATGGCCTTATTAGAAATATTGATACTTTATTTGAGATATTTGATGAAGTTGTCAATGAATTGGGGTTAGAAAATATTGTTCAGTTCATTACTGACAATGATTCTAATTATAAAGCGGCAGGAAGAAGGTTACAGAATAGGTATAATTCTTTTTTTTATACTCCTTGTGCTGCACATTGCATTGACCTAACGCTGGAGAATATAGCGGATCCTAGGTATTTTCCTATTATTGATGAGACTATGCAGAAAGCTAAAAAGATGACCAAGTTCATTTATAATCGTGCGTGAGTTTTGAATTTAATGAGAAAAGAATTTATTAATGGTAGAAATTTGTGTCATTATGGTGTGAGAAGATTTGCAACAAATTTCTCATCACTTCAGTCTTTTGTTTTGATGAAAAAAGAGTTAAGACAAATGTTTATAAGTGATCAGTGAGTCGCATCTCAGCATGTTAGGTCTAATATTGGATTGGAGGTTTCTAGCATTATACTGGAAGATAGAGAATTTTGATCTCAATGTCAATTTCTTATCTGAGTTTGTAAGCCTTTGGTGAGGGCGTTTCGCTTGGCTGATAGTGAAGAAAAGCTAACAATGACCTTTTTTTCATGCCATGGAAAGAGCAAAGGAAGCAATCAAGGCCAATCTGGAAATATAGGTCTTCTTTGTATACATTATATCTTGCAATCATCAATGAGCGAAGGGAAAAACAACTTTCTTCTTCTTTGTTTGAAGCTAGGGTGTTTTTGAATCTTAATGTCTATTTCATACGGGATTTTACAAAGAAAGCTGAAGTTAGTAGATGAATGTTATTCACTATTACAACAATTGTTGGCCATGAAATGATACAAGAACTTTTAAGCTCACAAATAGAGCTTTATAAGCTGTCTTTTGGGAATTTTGGATTGCCAATTGTTATTCAACAAAGAGCAAAACTTTCTCTAGATATTAGCTATTTGTTTTTTCTTATTTGTTGAAAATTAATTATCACTTTATTTTGTTTGTAGCACTACTTTTGTTATCTTACGATTTACAGTTTCTTGGTGGGATCAATTTAGAAATGGTGTTCTGGAATTGCAAAGGTTTGCAATTGGGATTCTAGGCCAATTTGTGAGTGCAACGGACTGTGAATAGAACTGGAGCACATTTGAATTCATCAATTCCAAGAAAAAGAATAGATTGGAGCACAAGAGATTGAATGACGTAGTATTCGTTTGTACAATTTAAATTTTCAGGAAAGGTATGTTATTATCATTATTAATTTCAATATAATTTCTTATAATTTTATAATAATTAAAATTTATTATTTACTAGAAGTCTTAATAACGGAAGTAGTTCAACAGATCTAAAAACTATTGACAATATCGATCTTTTGGCTTATTGGATCTCTGAGGAATCAGATTTGATAGATGTGAATAACTTAGAAGATAATTTTGGTTGGGAAAGCATTGATATCATTTAGTGCATTGAATTTGAATGATGATGATGAAGAGGCTCCTCTCAATGATGAAGATCTTGTACTAAATGATAACTGGGGTTAGTGTAGCTATAGTAAGTATCCTTCCGTAGATGACTGAATGAAGTTCTAGGTTTGTTTTTCCTCTTCTTTTAATTTTACTTATATTTTATGTATATGTTAAATTCTATATACATAATGTAATTGTAAATGTTTTTGTTACAGGTTTCACTTCTACTTGGTTGGTTCCTCATCACGAACTCTTGTAGTAAATTGTAATAGTTTGAGAGTTAAGGGTATTTATTATTCTTTTTATTGGATATTTTGAACTTTTGATGTAATTATTATTTAATATATGATGAAATTGTAATATTTTAAATACTTTGTATTATTCTTAATTTTATATTTGTATGATGATAATTATATTTTTTCATATTAATTATGATTATTATTTATATGTGAAATATTTGAAAATTATTGTTATTTCATATTAATTGTGGTTATTATTTATTATTATGACTTTTGGAAATAAAGTTGATGTAAACTTATAAAGTATACAGTACAACTGTACAATATGACAATGAACTATTTTGCAATTTCTAAAAACATTCAAGGACTATTTCATAAATTTCAAAAATTACCTGAAATGGTATTCGATATTGATCAATACCGGTACAGTACAGTACTAAAACTTAATATAGTACTAAGTCCGGTATGGTATTCGTAACATTGCTTATCACACTTCATCGTCTCACCTTTTTTGACCACTGGCTCCCATTCTTGTGTTGTATTCAAAAAATAATTTTCTGCTCTGATTAATTATCACTTTATATATATGGTATTATGTTGCATTTATGTGTTCATCTTTTATGGGTGTCTAAGCATGGCAATCATGCTTTGTATTTTCAGAAAGAGGCCTTTTCCTCCATTATTGGCCATCAATATAAGAAAAAACACTAAAAAAGCAATTTGTCTTGTATGTTATGCAGATTCTTTCCTAACCAAGATCTAACAAAGAAAAAAAAAACCCTTCTTGATGATTCTTGGACAAGAAAGGAGACTGATTTCATGGCTATCTTTAACGTGTTATAAGATGTGAGCCACCCAATTGATAGATAAAGCAGCAAAATGTGTTTGTTTACTTTTATTATTTCTTACTTCCAAAGCAAATGTTTTTTTTTTAAATTTTCTATCTACATTATGATAAGAAATGATTGCTGCAGTTGTGAGAACCTTTCAGATTCTTGCTATAGTAATGGTCCAAACGTTATGCATTTAGTGGGTATTCAATTCGTGGTTTTACGATAACTCTTATTGTGCTTGATGGAAGCACATTCGTATAGGTTTTTTCTTTGATTTTGGGTCCCTAAGCTTCTATTCTCTTCTGTCAACATACACCATCGTATTTGGGAATTGAGAGCTTAGAAGAATTTTAAAAATGCAGCTCTTTAAGAACAAGCAACAACTGCAAGAGGTAATTTTGTTTTCTTCCGCATTTATTTTATTTGCTTATTCTAATGTATATTATTGTTGAATATATGTTAGAATTTGCTTACATTTGGTATCAGAGCAAAGTTAGCCTCTATCTTGTTGAAGTTTTTGGAGAATTTCAAAATTCTGGAAAATTTTTCAAATTCAAAAACTTTCAATGTAGAGATGTTTGTGGATGTTTTTCTTTAGATTAAAGGTAGAAATCTTCAATTAAGTGTTTTATAAATGTTTCTACATTTGAAAAATGTGTTTTTTTGGTATTTTTCAGTCTAGTTTTATGGAGCATCAGATGGGTCATGATTTGGGTTGGTTTAACCCAACTGGAGGTTGAAGAAGACCTGTATGTATTAAACTATGTCATTTTGTATGTGTTTTGAAATCAAAATCAGATGCTGGAATGCGTCATTTTATCTATTGGTGTTGACTGCGTCTTTTTTATGTGGCTTTAGCTATGCCCTGCATTTTGTTAACAATCAGATATGTTTTTAGCTATGTTATTGATATGAATGGATTTTTCTATATTTTTATATCTTATTTCATTTGAATTCGTTCCTATTTTTTGTGTTTAATTGATCATTTTGTGTTCTTATTAATTTTACATGTAGATTTAATGATGGAATATAAATACAAACTTAAAGTATGAAACGGAAGCAACAACAAATAGAAAACGGCAGTGCAGAGACACAACAACTAGACAAGAAACGACAATGTGGGAGTAGACTTTGGGCGTTTCATGCAAGCAAAACAGCAGAAATGTAAATGGCCAGGAGAAAACGCAACATAGGGAGAGTCACGACAGAGCTAGCCAAAATGTAACATCAAATGAACCAAAACGGCAACGCACAACTAAGCTGGGAAGGAGCAAACGACAACGCACAGCTCCAAGAGTGTTTTCTGGCTTAAAACGCACAGCAGAATAGAAACGGTTTTCTAGTGTGTACAATAGTTGTGGACCAAAAAACACCAAAAGTTAATTCGTCACATCAAGCACAGTGAGAGAGGAGAGTAGCGTGAGAAGAGAAGAAAAGTGGTAGCAGAATAAAGTGAGAAGAAGAGAAGAGTGTATAGTAGGTTGGATATTAATCTTAAATTGTCCCATCAGTGAATAGTATAGTAAATAGTGAAGTAGAGAAAGCTGCGATGGTGAAAGTGAACAAAAGGGATTTTTAGTAGGGTATTTTTATGGGGGTTGAAGCATTTTCTTTGGAGAAACTTATAGAAGGTTAAGTTTCCGACGCCAGTTCGGAGGTGATATAGATGCCGACAACCCGAATTAAGTAATTTTTATTATTTTTGTTATTTCTTTATGTCATTAGGAATTGATTATATTGTCTTGTATTTATTAGATTGGATATTGAATGATGATGATTTTAATGCTCTATTGAATCGTTTTTTATGAAAATCCATTGCTAGAATCGAATGCAATACGTAATCGATGTATTTCCGATTCATGTGTAGCAACTAATAGTTCTGAATCATTAGAGATAACATAACATAGGTTAAATAATCCGAGCTTGTGTGATTATTACCTAGATTGGTCTATTTTTTTGATTCATGATGCAGTTATCCGGATAAACTTAGAGAGCTTATTTCAGGTTTTCCGATAGCTAGGGTTAATTAACGAGCATTTCGTGATTAACTAAGATCCAAGGAAAAATCAGGATTAACAGAGCTTGTTGTTAATCTACAATCGATAATTGCTAAGAGAGATAAAAGAATAACAAATTAATGAATTATGTTTAATTAGGGTGTAGGCTGAGATTGAAACAAAGAACCGAATCCCTACCGAATTCTCTAATTTTATCATTTTTTGCACGTCTTCTTTAATTTGTTTTCATTAAGTTTATTTTATTTTCTTATTAAATCCAAAACCCCTCATTACCTAAATATCAATTAATTTCATTTCATAGGCTATCCCTGTGGGATCGACCTAGACTCACCATTGCTACAATAGTAGTCTAGTTATTTTATTTTAACTAGCATTACGACACGCCGGTCAGCAGTGCATTTTTTATAATAAAAACTAACATATGTTGTGGAGGGCATGGTGAGCCTCAGCTATATGAACATATGACTTATATCTGTATATATTATACGTTGATATTATATTTGAATAAATGTTAATCATGCAACAGATTATTCCATAGCTATTATTTCTATATTTTGCCTTGTAAATAACATTAAGGATAAAAAAATTTTTAGTGATTAATTATTAGGGCTTAGCTACAGTAACCTTAATTATATATAAATTATTTATTTATGTAATTAATCACATAAAGTTTAGAGACTTTTAATAGTAATTAATTATTTTAGTATAATAAATTTTATCCCACAGGAATTTTTATTATATTTGAATAATTAATTAGGATGAAATATCAAATTATTTTCTAATTTACCCACGAGTATTAGAAATTGGTGTATAATTTGATAGTTTTATCATATAGTTTAATTAAATATGTTTGAATTAAAAATTTAGCTCACAAGCAATTTTTATGTCATTTGATTTATTTCTTTTAAAATATGTTTTACATTGGTAATACATATATATAATTTGTTAGCCTCAATTTATTAATAAGTAGCATGTATGTTTAATTTATGCAGCTATTCAAACTGTTAATTTTTCTGATACAAGTCGTGAAATTCCTAAACTAAGGGGTGAAAACTATAAGATTTGGAAGGAGAGAATTATTCTTCATCTAGGGTGGATGGACATTGATTATTCTATCCAGAAGAACGAATCATCGAAGGTAACGGAGGCCAACACTACAACTAAAATTGCACTTTATGAACGTTAAGAGCGATCTAATCGCCTAAGTGTGATGTTTATTAAAACAAAAACTTCTGCTGGCATTTTTGGTTCCGTATAACAACATGACAATGTTTGTGCTCTACTGAAGGCTATTGATGAGCAATTCGAAACTTCAGACAAAGCACTTGTAAGCACCCTAATTATGAAGTTTTCATCTACAACACTTACCGATGTCTAAGGTGTGTGTGAGCATATCATGAAGATGAGGGACATTGCGGCTCAATTAAAGAAACTAGAGGTTGAGATGTCTGGTTCTTTCCTCGTGCATTACATTTTGAATACCCTTCCACTATTATACGAACCATTTAAATTCTCTTATAATACACACAAGGATAAGTGGTTAATAAATGAATTAACGACTACGTGTGTCTAAGAGGAAAGGAGATTATCGATGGAACAGGGAGAAAGTTCGCAAAGTGCAAATATGGTTGTTCAAGGAAAGAAGAAAAATCAAGCCAACTCAAAGGGAAAAGGTCAAATACCTATCCAAGTTGACATTAAGAAAGAATCCAAGTGTTTCTTTTGCAAGAAAAAAGGACACATGAAGAAGGATTATGTCAAACGTAAGGAATGGTTTGAAAAGAAAAGAAATATAATCTCACTAGTTTGTTTTGAATCTAATATGGCTGAAGTCTGTCATGACACATGGTTGATTGATTCTGGTTGTACAATTCATATTTCAAATGTGTTGCAGGATTTACAAACCCCAAGGAAGCTAGTGGGAAGTGAGCAGTATATCTATTTGGAAACAAGATACGTTCACGTGTGGAGGCTGTTAGGGATTGCAATTTAATTTTATGTAATGGTTTTATTTTAAAACTAAAAAATACATTTTATACTCCCAATTTCTCTAGGAAATTGATTTCAGTTTCAAGACTTATACTATTTGGATATTCTTTTCATTTTCAGACAAATCTCTAAAGTTACGTTATAAATATGAATTTGTTGGGAATGGTACCTTATTTAATGGTCTTTTTTTTAATTTACAAGATAATACCTGTTACAATGCAACACATGTTCATGCTAGAACAAATTGTGGTGTCATGAATGAAAATTCCTTTATGTTGTGGCATCGAAGATTAGGACATATCTCCACAGAAAAGTTAAAAGATTGGTGACTGCCAGAGTACTTAGTACTTTAGATTTTGCTGATTTTGATATTTGTGTGGACTGCATAAAGGGAAAGCAGACTAACAAATCAAAGAAAGGTGCTAAGAGAAGTTTAGACATATTAGAAATTATACATACAGATATTTGTAGTCTAGATATGGACTTATATGGTCAGAAATACTTCATCTCATTTAGAGATGATTGTTCAAGATATATGTATCTCTACTTACTTCATAACAAGAATGAAGCCCTAGATTCTTTTAAAATGTTCAAAGTAGAAGTAGAGAAACAATGCGGTAAGCAAATTAAGATTGTGAGATCTGATAGAGGTGGGGAATATTATGGTAGATATATTGAAGGTGGATAAGCACTTGGTCTATTTGAGTGGTATCTTCTAGAAAATAGGATAGTAGTCTAATACACTATGTTTGGATCTCTGGACCAGAATGGTGTGGTAGAAAAAAGAAATCGAACATTATTAGACATAGTACAGAGCATGTTTAATAGCTCCAAACTTCCTAAGTCCTTGTAGACTGAAGCTCTTAAGAAGGCTATGTATATATTAAACCAGGTACTGCTCCAAATATGCCCTTTGAGTTATTTAAAGGTTGAAAATTGAGTTTGCAACATATAAGCATTTGGGATGTCCGTCTGAAGTAATAATTTATAATCTACAAGGTAAGAAATTGGACCCAAGGACCATAAGTGTGTATTTCATTGGTTATATTAAACAGTCTAAGGGATATAGGTTCTATTGTCTATCACGTCACACTAGAATTGTGGAATCAAAAAATGTAAAATTTCTTGAGAATGACTTGATTAATGGGAGGGATCAATTTCAAGATATAGTCTTTGATAATGATCATATAAATACTCAAACTTCCACCTCAAACAGTAAGGTGATTTTCATTCACGACGATCCTCAAGTTCAAATAGACATTGTACAATCAACTGTTGAAATTCAACAACCTACTATAAACATAAATGACAATCAAGAAGTTTTACAAGTTGCTAATAATCTAGTAGATCCAGTTATTCAGGAATTACCTAACAACAATCAGTAACCAGTTGAACAACAAACTCTACAGGAGAATGTTGGTGCAACATTAAGCATATCTATTAAAACAAGAAAATCAGGTATTATGATAAGTTATTATTTTTGTGCTAACTTTGTATATAAATCTCTTTAATGTGTTAAAATTTTTATTTAAAATTAATGGACTTGTTTGTTAATTGTTATTAGGTGATTTTCAACACATGGGAGATGAATTTCTATTTAAAAGATGTAAGAAAAGCAAAGACAATTCAAATTTCCAAATGGCAGAAAAGTTGTTAACTGAGCGTGAGCACATGCAAAGTAAAAGTTTATTAGTAGAGTTTGATTTGAAATAGATTCAATAGACTTAGGATTCTAATTATTTTAGGAATCAAGTTGTTTTCTTTATGTGGGGATCTGCTACCAGATTTTGTGAGAAAGTGTATATGATAAAATAACTTTAAGAAGGGAGGACGAAAAAACCTACTAGTCATCTTCTTTTTCATGTTTTTGTTTGGCTTTTTGGGAGTTTTTTCATTTCTTTCTAAAAAAAGATAGGGATGCAGACTGAATGTTTTATTATTTTTTTGTCAAGTTTCATCATTGTTATGAGTAACTAAATTCTTCTTCTTAGTTGAGGGAAAGCAACATTATGTGTGAGATTTTCTGAATAAAGTTTTTTTCATTGATTAATATTAAGTGTCTTTCCTATTACTTTTCATTATTGAATTGATTGACCTTAGGGTGCGGAACTAGTAATTGATTAATTTAATTTACAGCCAGATTAGTAGGATTTGATGTTTAGTTTTGCTAATCCAAAGTGGCAATTAGGATTTCCATCTTTTATGTTAAGTATTGGAAATTCTAAGAAAAATATTTATCTAGACTAAATACATATCGTATATGCATTGCCTTACTTATTGATTCTCTTAGTTCTTCAAGCTATTAATTAACTAAACTTAAGATTATATCTAAGTTGTTGGTTAATAAGAGTGAATATAATACATGTTTCTATTCATTTAATCTTAACAGAGAAAGCCATTCAATAAGTATTTGTTAATGGACTTAATTTTATATCGATGATCCATACTAGTTGATAACGTAGGTGACACGAAACCAAGGTTTGTTCACTAATTTTCCAAATCTAATTATTTTATTTCTTTCTAATTTTTGTCAATTTTAATTTCTTAAATTCATGTTAATTCAACCCTCCCTACCCCCAAAATTTGTTTTAGTTTTAACTTGTGAATCAATTACCAATAGATTCCTCGTGGGAACGATCTCAACTCTTCACTAATTACATATTTCATTAGTAGAGTTGGTATTAATTTGATTATAGGTGACAATATTACCAAATTTTGGTACCGTTGTCGAGGAATTCTTAACGATATATGTGTGTTACACGAGTAGACAAGACAACACAATTGTTATCCGATTCAGAGATATAAAAGACAGCTAAAAAGTTACAAAAGTAGACAAAACAAAGACAATAAGAGTAGAAGAAAGAAATACGATTGCAAATCGCACCCTTTGTGAATTAGCTGCCCCTATAAATGCTCAACAACCCCATTGCATCAATTTTGTGAATTTAGGGGACAACAATACCTTTGAATTAAAGTCAGGCTTGATTCATTTATTGCAAATTTTTCGAGGTCTACTGGGAGAGGATCCTTACAAGCATTTAAAGGAATTTGATGTGGTTTGTATGGTTATAAAGCCTACAAATGTGACTAAGGAGCAAATCAAATTAAGAGCCTTCCTATTTTCTCTCAAAGATGATGCTCAAGATTGGTTGTATTACTCCCCTAGTGAAAATATGCAGACATGGACTCAAATAAAGAGATTATTCTTTGAAAAATATTTCCTAGCATCAAGAGCTGCTAATATTAAAAAAGAAATTTGTGGCATCTGATAACACACGAATGAGACATTATATGAATATTGAGAAAGATTCAAGAAGCTTTGTGCTAGTTGCCTCCATCACCAAATAAATCATCAACTGTTGATTTAATACATTCTATGAAGTTCTTATGCTTACAGATAGGAGTATGATCGATGCTGCAAGTGGTGGAGCTTTGGTTGATAAAACACCGATAGTTGCAAGAGATTTGATAGAGAATATGGCTTCTAATACACAACAATTTGGGATACGTTCCAGAAATAGTTCAAAACAAGTGAATGAGGTGAATGCGTCAACGTTGGAGAAGAGATTAGACGATCTTACATCTTTGTTGCGGCAACTCGTGGTCATAAAGAAAGATGAAGCAAGGGCATGTGAAATATGTTTAATGTTGGGACACTCCATTAATGCATATCAAGTTTTGCTAGAAGAAAGTGCAGAACAAGTCAATGTCGTGGGAGGATTTGCTGGGCAAACTCAAAGGAAATATGACCCATTCTCGAACACCTATAATTCGAGTTAGTGTGACTATCCAAATTTGCATTATGGGAACTCTTAAGGATAACAAGCTACTTCAAATTTCCAGCAATATGGGCAATCTTATGTTCCTAGACAACATCAACAAATGGCAACCAATTCTGAAGGTAAGTCCTCTTTGGAAGATATAATTAAATCTTTAGCCACTAACACCATGACATTTCAGCAAGATATTCAATCTAGTATTCAAAATCTTAAAAATCAATTTAGCTAAATGGAAACAGTCATTAATCCGTTAGAGGCACAAAATTTTGGAAAATTTCCTGCTCAAATAGAAATCAATCCCAAGCAAAGTGTCAAAGCTGTCATGCTGCGGAGTGGTAAAGAATTGAAAGAACCTTCTCCAAAAATCTCCAAGAGGGAAATCGAACAAGAAGCAAGAAAGGAAGTACCTAACTAGCCAGAGAAGACACATTCAGATGTGTAGAAAATTATTGTGCCGCCCCCTTTTCCTAGTCGATTCACCAAAGCATAGAAAAAGGAGCAAGAGAAAGAGATATTAGACACTTTCTGAAAAGTCTAGGTAAATATTCCTTTGCTTGATGTCATTAAACAAATCCCTTGTTATGCTAAATTTCTAAAGGAACTTTACACTTTGAAATGAAAATTGAAATTTGATAAGAAAGTACAATTGGGAGAGAATGTTTCTGCGATACTGTAAAAGAAGAAGCTACCACCTAAATGTTAAGACCCAGGTATGTTCACCATTCCTTGTAAAATTGGTGATTTAAGAATTGAAAAAGCTATGTTAGATTTGGGTGCATCAATAAATGTCATGCCTTATAATGTTTACAAGTCCTTAAACATGGGACCCATCAAAAAAACTAATGTAGTTCAATTAACGAAACATTCAAATGCTTGTCCAAAGGACGTTTTAGAGTATATTTTGGTTCAAGTAGGTGAAATGCTTTTTTCAACTAATTTTTACATTTTGAAAATGGTAGTGAGGGTCTAACGTCTTTAACGCTAATTTTATTTGGAAGGTCATTCTTGAAAACCAGTAGAACAAAAATTGATGTTCATGATGAATCATTGACTATGGAATTTGATGGTGAATTAATTAAATTCAATATATACAATGCCATGAAATTTTCGGATGATGAATAATCTGTTGTTTATGTGGATTTTATTGACACTTGAGTGCAGAAAAATTCATCATTAAATGGAAGAGATGAACTTGATACAATCCTTGAAATTGGAGATGTGTTGCAGTGGCAATCAATCACAGAGACTTTGGTGCCTAACAAAGAACTTGAAGCTATGTTTCGCAATTCGAAGAAAACCAAGCAAATGGTGAAGCAATTATCTTATGTGGAGTTGTCCGGAAATAGCTTCAAGCTATTGCCTTCGTTGATTCAACCATCCACATTAGAGCTGAAGAGTTTGTCTAACCATCTAAAATACATATTTTTTGGTGAGCAAGATACGTTATCTGTTATTATCTCGAATAAACTCACTCATTTGTAGGAAGAACAATTGATTCAGGTGCTAAGACAATAAAAAGAAGCCATCGGATGGACAGTGGCTGATTTAAAATGCATTAGTCCCACCATTTATATGCACCAAATCTTAATGGAAGATGAAGCCAAAAATGTAAGGCAACCTCAATGTCATTTAAATCCACCTATGATGGAGGTGGTGAAAAAAGAAATATTGAAGCTTCTTGATTCTGGAATTATCTATCTTATTTCAGATAGTAATTGGATAAGTCCGGTGCAGGTAGTTCCAAAGAAAATTGAGGTAACTGTAATAGAAATAGTGATGGCGAGTTGATACCCACTCGTGTTCAAAATGAGTGGAGAGTTTTCATAGATTATAGGAAGCTAAATTCGGTTACTAGAAAAGATCATTTTTCACTTCCATTTATTGATCAAATGCTTGAAAGACTTGTAGGTAAATCTCATTGTTATTATTTAGATGGTTATTCAGGTTATCATCAGATTTTGGTTACACCAAAGGAGCAAGAGAAAACAACTTTCACATGTCCATTCGGCACTTTTGCCTACTGAAGAATGCCATTTAGGTTGTGTAACGCACCAACGACATTTCAAAGGTATATGGTAAGTATTTTCTCTAATTTTGTGGAATATTGTATGGAAGTTTTCATGAATGACTTTACAGTTTATGGAGAATTTTTTGATACATGCATTATGAACCTTGAGAAAGTGCTTAAACGTTGTATTAAGACTACTTTGGTTTTAAATTATGAAAAATGTCATTTTATGGTTGATCAAGGCATAATTTTAGGTCATACAGTCTCTTCTAAGAGAATTGAGGTTGATAAGGCTAAGATAGATGCTATCAGATCTTTAACTTAACCTACGACTGTGCGAGAAGTTCGCTCTTTTTTTGGTCATGCAGGATTCTATTGGTGATTTATTAAAGATTTTTTGAAGATTGCTCAACCCATGTGTAGCTACTCCAAAAAGACGTGAAATTTGATTTTGATGAGCCATGCAAGATTTCATTTGATGAACTAAAGGGACGTCTCACTATAACCCCAATAATTCAGCTAACGAAGTGGGACATTCCCTTCGAATTAATGTGCGATGTCTGAGATTATGCAGTTGGAGTAGTTTTGGGTCAAAAGTGTACAAAGTACCTTATGTCATTTACTATGCCTCCATAACTCTTAACGATGCTCAGAAGAGTGATTTCACGACGGAGAAAGAATTTTTGGCTGTAGTTTTTTAGTTGAAAAAATTTCGGTCTATGGGGTACACGATTGATCACTATTCAGACCATGTAGCTCTGAAATATTTGGTGACTAAGAAAGAAGCAAAACTAAGGTTGATTCGATGGATCTTACTCCTATAAGAATTTGAGTTGGAAATGTGCGACAAGAAGGGAGCTAAAAATTTGGTGGCTGATCATCTCAGTCGGATCACTGCAACCAATACATCTGATGTTTTCCAATATGAATTTCTAGATGAAAGTCTCTTTGCAATCTAACAGGTAATTCCATAATATGCTGACATAGTAAATTTCTTGGTTTTTAAGTCCTTATCTAGTGATTTATGTAGAGCTGAAAAGAAGAAAATTAGACGAGAGGCTAAATATTACATATGGGATAAACCTCTTCTTTGGAAATTTTATGCTAATCAAATTATTAAAAAGTGTGTTACATATGATGAAATTCCTTCCATGTTAAATTTTTTCCATTCATCTGTGTGTGAGACCTGCTCGCTAAATTCTTGAATATGGTTTATTTTGGCCCAAATTACTTTATGATACTTACATATTTTGTAAATCTTGTGATCGTTGCCAAAGAACAGGTAGTCTGGGACGAAGAGATCAAATGTCACTTACAAATATCTTAGTATGTGAAATTTTTTATATATGAGAATTTGACTTTATGGGTCATTTTCCTTCATCTTTTGGTAAGACTTATATCATTCTAACTCTGGATTATGTGTCAAAGTGGATAGAAGCGAAAGCTACTCATACAGATCATGCTAAGGTTGTAGTCAATTTTGTCAAATCTAACATTTTTGTCAGGTATGGAATACCTCAAGCTTTGATTAGTGACAGGGGAACTCATTTCTTCAATAAAATTTTTGGAACATTAATGAAGAAACACGATGTTTCACATCGTATTTCGATTGCATATCACCGCAGACGAGTGGGGAAGTTAAATTCTCCAACTAGGAAATTAAATCAATTTTAGAAAAAGTGGTGAATCTGAACAAAAAAGATTGGAGCTTACGTTTGAATGATGCCTTGTGGGCGTATCAGACTACTTACAAAACTCCAATAAGTATGTCACCGTAAAGGTTAGTTTTCGGTAAACCTTGTCATTTGCTTGTGGAACTATAACATAGAGCCTACTGGGCTATGAAGCAGTCAAACATGAATTTGGTAGAGGCTAGTAACAATAGGAAGTTGCAATTGTAAGAGTTAGAAGAGATCTGTAATGAGGCCTATGAAAATGCGAAAATTTATAAGGAAAAAACTAAAGCTTTTCATGATAAAATGATTAAGGAAGCAATTTTTAATAGGACAAAAAGTTTTTATTTATCATTCAAAGTTTATGTTATTTCCAAGAAAATTGCGATCTCACTGGCTTGGACCATTTATTGTTACTAATGTATTTTCTTATGGTGCGATAGAAATTCAAAGTTTGGACACTTTCAAGGTGTTTAAGGTTAATCGACACCGCTTGAAACCATACTAGGAGAATTCTCCAGTTGAGAATGTGGAAGAGATAGACCTAGTAGCTCCAATCTATCTCTGATCAGGTAAGTTGATGAACACGTCCAGCTAACGACTTAAAAGAAGTGCATTTGGGGGTAACCCAAAAATTTCATGTTCAATTTTATTTCTATTTTTCAATATTTCTCATTTTTAAGTTGTTTAATTTGTTTTGTTTTTAGCTATCAATTTTATCCCATTCCTTTAGTATTTTCACATGTTAATATTTTCAACTCTATTTTAATTATTAAAAAAATTCCTTTCCCGCCCACCCACTGTCATTTCACCGCCCACTACATTTTCAACCTTACACTTTCATTCATCCTTCCAATTGCCTTTACCCACTCCAATTTCATTCACCCACCCGCTGCAAATTTATCCCACACCTATACTATCACGACCCAAAATCACATAAGGTACATGACAACCGCCGCATACCTGAGCTAAGGATACTCACGATACCCTTAACCCTATTATGCAAGGCTAACTGAATATCAATCTCAACGACAAGACAAAATGTTCATACATAAAGTCTGTCACGACCCGATACCATATTGGGCCCATGACAACCATCGTATACTCGGGCTAAGGATACTCACGGTACCCTTAACCCGACTATGCAAGGCTAACTGAATAGCAATCTCAACGACAATACAAAATGTTCATACATAAAGTCATTTACAAACTACAAGACAGACAATAGTTAATTTATAAAATTATAAAGCATATCGACATAATCATTAGCCACTGCATAACAAAGTACAAAACAGAGACTACCCACGTGCGGTAATATCTTGAAAATGTCAAAAGAGCACACGATCCACTCAACTTCAAACTCACCAAATTAACCTGCATAGTTGGGAAGCAGAGGGGGGTGAGTACATTATGCACTCAGTGAACAGGAAAAAACATATGTCACGAATAGAACTCGATACACACCAAAACGGTATAAATAACCCACAAGGTGAACATACAACACATAGAAACACATAGACTTAGTCTATAACTCAACGTATATTGGTTAGGAACCATATAGGCCTAGCCTATTAATTCACTCATCCAGTGAACATAGATTCCAGTTCTAATATACAAAAACATAAAAACTTCACATGTATAAATCAAATCTCGTTAGAAAAACAAATATCAAGGTAAGCCAAAACAATCATATGTGATACCACTAGTTGGCCAAACTAGTGTGCACACCCACCGATCCTCAGTGTTGGCTCGACTTCATCCGTGGTGAGTCTAGACTACAGTCGATAAGAGCGTCATGACCCTAGGTGATGACCTCGTCAGTGTCCGAACCCTAGGTGTGAAATCACCCGCAAGTCTCGTAGAAAGGTGTCAATACGGGGACTCGACTTTTATGTACCAGCGTCAAGGGGACAGGGGATCGCTAAATCAGTTATGCCCAACACACGATTGGCCAATCGTTTCCTCACCAATCATCAAAAAATCATATACAAACGTTGAATACTAAAATCAAGTAAGGCACCATGCCTTTAATTATCGGTCCAATCGATAAAATGGAACCATGCCAAGGTTCCAAGCTAAAAGAGAATACATGCATGTAGTATTCATGACTCAGTTAAGCATATGTAAGTTTCAAAACATTTTTCATGCATTAAAAGTTATCTTTTGCACTCTAGTGAAAAGTTATTTAAAACTGTAGTAAGAAAATCAAACGTTGTCCTTTGCCCTTCAATTGTTAAAAACAATATCATTTCTCAAAATTTAAAATAAAAACATCGATTTCACTCCAAGTGCAAAGAGTTGTTCAAAACAAGGTCATTTATTAAATACATAAGTATACTAGCATTTATTTGAAAATCAATTCTACTATGCATTACCTAGGTTCAAAATTCACATATAAGTCTTCATGCATGTCTTGAGAAGTCCTAATCCCATTTCAGAGATATATTTTTCCCAACTCACCTCAAAAGAAGATGTGCACTACCTTGCTTTCAAAATCCTCGGTACGAGCTCCTTGATTCCTAGCTCCTGAGCCTTTATACATAAAAAGACATACAATGAAATTACTACTTAAACATATATATTTTTATATAGTTATACACCACATATAAGTGTATAAAACACAATATCATTCCCTTTAAGCTATAGAATTTCTCAAATCTAATGATAGATTTGAGTTCCTTGATCCAAATTAGCTTAGAACACCTAGGTTTTGGTTAAAGAATCCAAAAAAGTGGTGAAAGATAAATGATGGCCGAATGCTTCATCTTCTCCTCCTCCCTTCTCCTTTCTTCTCTTTTCTTTTAATTAAAACAAAGTGTTTTAATGTTTAATGAAGAGGTGCATGGCCACACCATGAAGAAGAGTCTAGAATTTGACTCTTCTTTGATCAAACATCTTGAATTTACCTTTTTGTCCTTACTTTATGTGAAATTACCATTATACCCTCCAAACTTTCCTAAATTTGCAATTAAGCCCAAAATTTGAAAATGACCAAACTTTTATTTTTATTTTGGTCCTCGTACATTTTCAAATTATAAATAAGCTCCTTAACTTTATAAAATTACATTTAAGTCCCTTAACTTTTAACAATTTGCAAATAAGCCCTTATATACATCAACTTTTCCAATTAAACTTTCTAAGTGTCCAATAAGTCTATAAATAATGCCTAATTGCCTATAAGGCATTAGAACACATTTAATTCGACCACCATGGTCATATCCATCTAATAGACTCGGTTTTTCACATTTAAAAGCTTATATGTCGGAAATCTATAAGATTTCACATACTGATGAACTCTAAATTCATGTAAGGGCATATAAAATTTTATATCACTGACATACGTACCAAAAGGATTCAAATACATCTTTAAACTCATCACATCCATGTATATATTAATATACAGTAGTATCTCCAAATATAGCACAATACAAAAAGCTCAGAAAGTCTGGCATTATAAAGTCATTTACAAACCACAAGACAGACAAGAGTTAATTTACAAAATTATAAAGCATATCGACATAATCATGAGCCACTACACAACAAAGTATAAAACAAAAACTACTTACATGCAGTAATATCCCAAAAATGTCAAAAGACTGTATGATCCACTCAAAACTTCAAACTCACCAAATTAACCTACATAGTTAGGAAGCGGAGGGAGGGTGAGTACACTATGTACTCAGTGAGCAAGAAAAAAAATATGTCACGTAGAACTCGATACACACCAAGACGGTATAGATAACCCATAAGGTGAACATACAACATATAAAAACACATAGGCCTAGTCTATGACTCAACGTATATTGGTTAAGAACCATATAAGCCTAGCCTATTAATTCACTCATTCGGAGAACATAGATTCCAGTTCCATTACACAAAAGCATAAAAACATCACATGTGTAAATCAAATCTCGTCAAAAAAACAAATATCAGGATAAGCCAAAACAATCATGTGTGACACCACTAGTCGGCCAAACTAGCGTGCACACCTACCAATCCTCAGTGTTGGCTCGACTTCATCCGTGGTGAGTCCGAACTACAATCGAAAAGAGTATCATGACCCTAGGTGATGACCTCGTTAGTGTCCAAACCCTAGGTGTGGAATCACCTACAAGTCTCATAGAAAGGTGTCGATATGGGGACTCTACTTTTATGTACCAGCATCAAGGATACGAGGGTCGTTAAATCAGTTGTGCCCAGTACACGATTGGCCAATCGTTACCTCACCAATCACAAAACAAATCATATTCAAATTTTAAGTATAAAATCAAGTAAGGCATCAGTCCAACCGATGAAATGAAACCTTGTGATGGCTCTAAGCCAAAAAAGTACACATATACGCGGCAAATATGGCTCGATCATGCATATGTAAATTTTAAAACATTATTTCATGCAATAAACGTCATCTTTTGCGCTCCAAGTGAAAAACGTTATTCAAAACAATATTGTTTCTTAAATACATAGGCATATTAGCATCCATTTGAAGTTCAATTCTAACCTACATTAAAATTCACATACAATTCATTCAGCACGTTTTAAGATATTCCAATTCTATTTGAGAAATATAGTTTCCCCAACTCATCTCAAAAGAAGGTATATACTCTCTTAATTTCAACAGCCCTCGGTACAAGCTCCTTGATTCACAGCTCCCGAGCCTTTATGCATAAAAAAACATATGATGAAATTACTACTTAAACATAAATTTTATAATTATACACTATCACATAAGTGTATAAAACACAATACCACTCCCTTTAAGTTGTATAATTTGACCATTAAACTTCTCACATGGTTGTTGCCTTACCATTCACATTGGCTTCTCTTTTGCATTTTCTAAGGCATTTAATGCCTTTAACCCAATACTTGCTCATTTTGAAACATACTTAAGCGCATCTTTATCCATGCACATTAGGCCATTACTCATCAATCTAAGCAACAATTCAAGTTCACTCTAGGTAAACATGAAAGCCTCTTTCCAATACACACCATCAAAATCCTTAAACCTATGTCAAGTTCACTTAGGCATTTTATCAAACACCTAATGTGCATAACTTTCAAGTCACATTTTCAAGACTTTATCAAAATAATTCATGCTCCTATCACGTCATATAATAACACTTCCACTCAATGACACATTCCACCACTCCATTCAAACCAACTCCCTTCATTTAAGCTACATTTATCAATTACACAACTCATTACATTAATCCACCTCTTTTTCATCATTTCAGCCCAACCTTAACCAACATACATATTCTTCATTCTTCATCATCAATTCATATTATACATGCACAATTAACACCTTAGAATTCATTTAAATCATCAATTTCAAAAGGTATCTAAAAATTTACAACTTTCACCAAAAAGGGGCATTTTCGGTTTTGACTTAAAGAACCCTCTCTATGACACATTTTATTCACCTAAACCATGATTCATGCATATTCAAGCATGGAGAATAACATATCTTAACTCCAAACTCAAAATCATAATGTAGAGAGAGATGAGACAAAATTTACCTAAACTTTTCTTTAGTGATATCTTCAAATCCTTTGAGAATTTTGTCAAATCTAATGATATATTTGAGTTCCTTGACCCCAAGTTACCTTAGAACACCTTGGTTTGGGTTAAAGAATCAAAAGGATGGTGGAATTTGTGTGATAGCCGAATTCTTCTTCTTCTCCTTCTCTCTTCTCCTTTCTTTTAATTAAAACCAAGTGTTCTTAATGTTTATTGGATGGTGCATGGCCATAACAAGGAGAAGGGTCTAGAATTTGACTCTTTTTTGACCAAACATAGTGAATTTACCCTTTTGCCGTTAGTTTATGTGAAATTATCATTATACTCTCCAAACTTTCCTAAATTTGCAATTAAGCCCAAAATTTGAGAATGACCATAACTTTTATTTTCATCTTGGTCCTCGAACTTTTTCAAATTATAAAAAAGCTCCTTAACTTTATAAAATTATATATTGGTCCTCCAAGAATTGAAAAATTACATTTAAGTCCCTTAACTTTTAACAATTTGCAAAAAAGCCCTTATGTACATCAACTTTTCTAATTAAGCTTTCTAAGTGTCCAATAAGTCTATAAATCATGTCTAATCACCTCTAAGGCGTTAGAACACATTTAATGGACTCGATTTTTCACACTTAAACGCTTATATGTCGAAAATCTCCAAGATTTCATATACCGATGAACTCTAAGTTCATGTAAGGGCATATAACAGTTTATATCGCTGGCATACGTACCAAAAGGATTCAAATACATCTTTGAACTCATCACAACCATGCGTATATTAATATGCAGTAGTATCTCCAAATATAGCACAATATAAAAAGCTCAGAGATTCCGACGTTACATATACCATTCCAACGACAACCCCAAACCTTTTACCCTCCTTACCATTGTAACCAATGCCACCACCAGTCCAATTTTTTTTTGGTTTTGTGCTTTCATTTCGTGATTTCGGGTTTGTAAAATCACAAAGATTGGGACCATGCTATGCAAGAAGAGTGATTCATGCCGGTTAGCTTCACCAATCCCAACATTGGTTAACACCCAACCTCCATCAGATACCACAGCTTTGATGTCGACTGCCTCTATTCCCCCAATTTCCAAACTGACCCAAGGTCCTACAACTAGGAATTGAACTCTGAAAGGTAAGCAAATCAAAAGGAGAAGCCAATGGAACTCGCGAAGTGGGGCTTTCACTTCTTTTCAACTACTAGAGGACAATCAAAGATTTCAACAGTTGAGCCAATGCAAAATTTACCCATGTAAGTATGTTCTGACTGACACTCTTAATGCTTTACAAATTCGTAATTCCTTTGAGCAATTGGTTGGGCAAATTTGTTAGAATGCATTTGTTAAAGTTGACTGTTCTGTTTACGTTGAATTAACACGAGAATTTTACAACACCTTTCAATTTAATTCCCATGAAGAATTCGACTTGTTTACTAAAGGATTGTTGATTTTAGACTTATCGGCCAAGAATTTGCGTTATCTATTGCTGACTTTAATGTTGCTATGGGTTTTATATCAGTCGATGACATTAAGAATGAACCATTTGTAAGTTCTAGTTGTGATTATCATACTGATTTTCATGTCTCTGAACTATGGACTCAATGGTCCGTCGATCCTCATCCATATAATACCAGTGCATCTAAGAGTTCATATTTAAAAAATCTTGTTTTCAAAATCATACATCGACTTTTAGCGTATAGCATCGGGATTCTACTGGTACGTTTTCTAAGGTTGAATTTTATTTTTTGTGGTGTATGGACAAACAAATTCCTTTTAATTTTTAGTTTCTGACTCAATTTCAATCTATGTCAAACAAGAAATCCAAACCATTAATATTAGGGTCCTATATCACTCAATTGGTCATTAATTTGCATTTATTGGATCCTGAAAATAATGAAATGCTTATAGCTTGTGCCATAGAACCTTTGGATTTGGAATGTTTGTGCAGGATGCGCATCGCTGAAATGAGTCATGGGAGGATATCCTTTACTTATCCGGGTCCAGCTGTCCCTTCCAACCCACGTCCAATCACCAAGAGTCGAGTTATCCCAGATACACCGAGTAGTAACCAACCTCCCTAGGCCAACTTGAATGCTCGCTTGGCTTGACTTGAACATCAAATGCACTGAATGGAGCACAATTTGATAGCATATTGGGCATACCAAGGATTCTAACCTCCTTACCCACTAACCTTATAACTTGGGCGATCAACTTACAAAGAAGCTTTCTTTCCTCTCCTCTTTTCTATTTTAGCTTCTTTTATTTTATATAATTACATTGGGGACAATGTATGGATTAGTTGTGGGGGAGGTGTGTTCTATATAACTGATATTTAGGAATCTTTGTTGAAAATTTTGGAATGCTTATTGACTTGTTTGCAATTGATTAGCCAACTTCGACGCTTTCTATATTTCCATTTTAATGACTTAAGTAGTGCCCATAACTTGAGTTAATTTTATTTTTAGGACAATAGATGTCACTTAGTTAAAGAATACAAGTGTATACACTTAATCAAGGTTTGGCAATCATATAATTAAACATGGTGTATAATTGTGGTGAATTGCATTAACTTGTGAGTTTTTGGGCCTAAAAGATTGAAACATATATATCAATCTGTATTTCTTTGATGTGTGATTATCTTCTAATGTGAATTTTTCTCTAGAACTTGTTTGGAACTAACTTGAGATCACATCTATACATTCATGCATAAAAATGATAAAGGTCATCTTTATTTTAAACCTTTAGCTTAAAAAGCCAACCCAATTCAATATCTTTTGTTAAACCTTTTGAGTTGAACCCTTTCTTGATAAACCCATAATAAACAACTAAAACCTCTAATATCTTCACCCATCATAAGTCTAAGTAGGCATTCTACCCACAATTTATGTCAAACTTATTTGGAGAAATATGGAAAGCAAGGTAAAGAAAAAGACGAAAGGAAATTGAAGAGATTGAGACTTGAATTATATGTTATACTGTTGTCTCCTGATCTTAAATATCAGTATATTTAAAAAAAGAAAAAATGTATAATAGTGAAAAAGAAATTATGGAGCGTAATCTATCTCTACATGGAATGACTTTATTAACTCCTTTATGATTTAAATTGTGTCTCCTCAAGTGGTTAGATGCTTTGCTAATGTTTATGAGTTTTGCCCTTTCAGTTTATCAATACTTACCTTTACCTATAGCCTAATACAACCTTAAATAAAGCCCTTTTGATTTGTCTATGTTTGTACTTCAAGTGGTGAAAAGTTGATGAAAAAGCAAGCATATGGTAGAATATTTGCATTAGAGGAATTTGAGTGAAATACTGAACCAATAAACACTTGAGTGATTTGAGTGAAATCTGATATGTGAGAGTTTGCCATAATTATGTGCTAGTTTTTGAAATATGATTGCCTTAAATTGACTTTGTTTATATTTACTTGAATGATTAACTTTGGAGTATTCATTGATTACAAAATTGTTTAACTTTTGAAGTGTGCACTAATTATTGTTGTGAGACTTGGAATAAAGAAAGTTGATTAATTGGCCAATTGATTGCAAATGTAGTTTGTCGAAGAAGAGCAAAAGATTGGTGTGGGGGAATTTAATAAGTTATTATTTTTGTGTTAACTTTGGATAAATCTCTTTAACGTGTTGAAAATTTTATTTAAAATTAATGGACTTGTTTTTTAATTGTTATGAGGTGATTTTCAACATATATGAGATGAATTTGAATAAAAAATTCAAGAAAAGCAAAGGCAATTCGAATTTCCAACTGGCAGAAAAGTTGTTGACTAAGCATGGGCAAGTGAAAAGGAAAAGTTTATCAGTAGAGTTTGATTTGAAAATAGATTCGATAGACTTAAGATTCTAATTATTTTGGGAATCAAGTTGTTTCTTTATGTGGGGATTTGCTGCATGATTTTGTGGGAAATATATTTGATAAAATAACTTAAAGAAGGAAGGACGAAAAACCCTACTAAACATCTTCTCTTTCACGTTTTTGTTTGGCTTTTTAGGAGTTTTTTCATTTCTTTCTGAAAAAAACAGGGATAGAGACCAGATGTTCTGCTATTTTTCCTGTCAAGTTTCATCACTATTATGAGTAACTAAATTCTTCTTCTTGGTTGAAGGAAACCAACGTTATCATCTTGTATTTGTGAGATTTTCTGAATAAAGTTTATTTCATTCAGTAATATTAAGTGTCTTTCGTATTACTTTTCATATTTGAATTGATTAATCTCTATGGTGTATAACTAGGAATTGATTGATTTAATTTACAGCCAGATTAGTAGGATTTAACGTTTAGTTTTGCTAATTCAAAGTGGCAATTAGGATTACCATCTTTTACATTAAGGATTGGAAATTCTAACAAAGATATTTATATAGACTAAATATATATCATATATGTATTGTCTTGCTCATTAATTATCTTTGTTCTTTAAGCTATGAATTAATTAAACTTAAGATTGTATATAAGTTGTGGTTAATAAGAGTGATTAGAATATGTGTTTCTATTTATTTAATCCTAAGAGAGAAAACCATGCAACAAGTATTTGTTAATGGACTTGATTTTATATCGATGATCCATACTAGTTGATAACACAGGTGACCCGAATTTTTGTCAATTTTAATTTCTTCAATTCATGTTTATTCAACGTCCCCAATTTGTTTCAATTTTAACTTATGAAACACTTACCAATAGATTCCTTATGGGAACGATCTCAATTCTTTACTAACTACGTATTTCATTATTAAAGTTGGTGCAACATTAAGGAGATCTACTAAAACAAGAAAATTAGCTATTACTAGTGATTATGATGTATATCTACAACAATCTGACTATAATATAGAAGCTAAAAATGATCCTGAAACCTTGTCACAAGCTATGAGTTGCAATAAATCAAATTTATGGTACAATGCTATGAAGGAAGAAATGAATTTTATAAGGAATAACGATGTTTGAGATCTTGTTGAGTTGCGTAAAGGAGCAAAACCCATAGGTTACAAATGAGTATTTAAGACAAAGAAAGACTCATTTGGCAACATTGAGAGATACGAGGCAAGACTCTTTGCTAAAGGATTCACTCAAAAGGAAGGAATCGATTACACAGAAACATTTTCTCCTATGTCTAAAAAGGATTCACTTCGTATAATTTTAGCATTGATTGCTCACTTTGATTTAGAATTGCATCAAATGGATGTGAAACAACTTTCTTATATAATGACCTAGAGGAAGAATTTTACATGAAACAACCAGAAGGATTTTCCTCTACTAATGGTGAGCATTTGGTTTGTGAGCTTAAAAGATCCATATATGGATTAAAACAAGCATTCCACCAGTGGTATTTGAAATTCCATGATATTATCTCATCATTTTGTTTTGAAGAAAACGTCATGGGTCAATGTATATACTAGAAGGTTAGTGGAAGCAAAATTTGTTTTCTTGTATTATATGTGGAAGACATATTACTTGCAACCAATGATAAGAGTTTGTTACATGATATGAAACAATTTCTCTCTAAAAATTTTGAAATGAAAGATATGGGTGATGCATCTTATGTCATTGGAATTAAGATACATCGAGACAAATTCCGTGATGTTTTGGGTTTGTCTCAAGCAACCTATATTAATAAAGTTTTAGAGAGATTTTGGATGAAAGATTGTTCACCTAGTGTAGCACCTATTGTGAAAGGGGATAGGTTCATTTTGGACAAATGCCCTAAAAATGATTTTGAAAGGGAACAACTGAAAAAGTTTCCATATGCTTCTACAGTCGAAAGCTTGATGTATACTTAAGTTTGTACAAGACCTGACATTGCATTTGCTATTAGTGATATAATCCTAGGTTACTCTAATATTGCAGATATTAGAGTAACCTAGGATTATATCACTAAAGAGCTGCAAAGAAAGTATTGAGGTACCTTTAAGGGACCAAAAATTACATGCTTACGTACAGATGCACCAACAATCTAGAGGTAACAGGGTACTCAGATTCAGATTTTGCTGGGTGTGTTAATTTATGGAAATCAACATTAGATTATATCTTCATGTTTGCCAATAGAGTCATATCTTGGAGGAGTGCCAAGCAGTCTTTAACTGTCACTTCCACTATGGAGATTGAGTTTGTTTCTTGTTTTGAGGCTACATCATAAGGTGTATAGCTAAAGAGTTTCATATATGGGCTTAAAATTGTAGATTCCATTTTTGGGCCATTGAAAATATATTGTCACAATTCAGCTACTATTTTTAGAGCTAAAAACAATAAGAGTGGTAGTTCAAGTAAACACATCGACATCAAGTCTTTATCTATAAGGGAACGTGTTAAGGATAAAAAAGTGGTCATCGAACACGTTAGCACTGAATTAATGATAGCTGATCTTTTAACAAAAGGCATGCCACCAATAAAGTTCAAGGATCATGTTGTTATAATAGGATTGAGTTCCATTATATAATTTTGATTGTATGGACAATATTATTTTCATGAAACTCTTATCATATTTCCTCATATTATGGTGCACATTATTAAATTTTCAGAAAATTGATTATTTTGGACCTGGAATAAACATAGGGTTTATTCATTAAGTAATGTTACCACATTCATTTGATACAATTATAGTATATTGTAATACATAGAAGATAATACTGAACTACTAGAGGACTTATCGACATAAATCATATATTATACTTAGATCAAATTAGCATTTGATACCAATTTAAACCTATGGACTAAGTGGGAGAATTTGAGAACCTTTCATATTCTTGCTATAGTAATGGTCTAAACAATATGCATTTAGTGGGTATTCAATTCCTATTTTTATGGTAACTCTTATTATGCTTGATGGAAGCACATTTAATATAGGTTTTTTCTCTTATTTTGGGTCCTTAAGCTTATGTTCTCTTCTGTCAACATACACCATTGTAATTGGGAATTAAGAGCTTAGAAGAATTCCAAAAACGTAACTTTTCAAGAACAAACAGCAATGGCAAGAGGTAATTTTGTTTTCTTCTGCATTTATTTTATTTGTTTATTCTAATGTATATTATTGTTGAATATATGTCATAATTTGCTTACAGTAGTTACATGAATACATAGTTTCTTTCGAGTTTATCTGAACCATCCTCTTAATAACTTGGTTGCTTAGAGGTTTGAAACATCAGGAGCATGTTGCCCTTATTTTAGGAACCAAAAATGAAGTCAAAATGAAAGAAGACACAAATAGGCTTAGCTTAGTATGGCTTGGCAGCCATTCATCTTTAAACTTTTGGGATCTGTCATAAGTTTGCTTAGTTAAGATAAAAGCAACTTTCCCTCAACAATGGGAAAAGGGGAATAATTGTATATCAAAAGTGATAAACCTATAATATAGGTATGTTGGGAAACCAGGCTGGAATCCGATCCTAGCTACAGCAGAATAATTATAAAAAAATTCATAATTTTTGATTTCCCGAAAACCAAGATCTCTTTAATTCTATAAAAATGATTAACATAAGAATCATAACAAATCACTAATCGTAATTTATACCTTATTCCAAAGTTTGATCATATTTTTGTCGTATACCTCAAACCGTTTCCGAAACCAATTCGTCTCAACTATTGTAATAGCACAAATATCCAACTTCTAACGATATCTACATAATTAGTTGGGAGAACCTGTAACTCTTATAGAGAGGGTTAGGCAAGAAATGCTAGCTCCATAGAGCTACGTCTATTTATAATAAGCTTTGTACATTTGTGTAATTTAATTAAAATTAAATTCTAATTTTAATTAAACTTTAATTAGAATTACAAATAATTCTAATTAAATACCAATTATGCCCAAATTAGATTCAATATCTCCTATTAATCCTTATTTATTAAATATCTCATATTTAACCATCAAGTTTCTCAAGCTTTACAATCAAGTTCAACTGGATTAAATTAACTTTGCTCGCTTCAACCCATTCTATATGTGAGGCTCATTAGGTTTCCAAATATGCTGGTAATAATTATAAATTATAATTTTAATTCATAATTAAAATTAGATAAATTAAAACTCCTTTTAATTTATCTTTAATTCTTCAATTAAATAATTTATAATCATAAACCAATATTGATGTTTAGTAACGTGTCATAACCACCCAAATATTTAGGAACGTCAAAGTAATTTTGAATGACCTTTTTGTGTATGATTTTTTCGTATAATTCAATCATTTCATAATACAATATTCCGATTAGACATAGAGCATGAAATTAATGTCTGTTATATTTTGAATCTAATCATATTAGTTTTCCACCATTAGCTATTGATTTAATTAATGATATTTGTAAACTATTTACAAAGTGTCATGTACCTTAACCAAGGATTTCCAGAATTAATACTAATCGAGAACAACAAAACATTCTCACTAATTACTTTAAGGTGATGAATCATATCTTGATAGCTCAATTAACTCCATATAGTTCATACTACATCCAATGGCTACTGATAAAATGACCCATTATTAAATAGATCATAATTAGTATCAAAGCATAACAATCCCCATACAAGATAACTTTGATGACCTCAAGTCAAATGATCACTTATACAATCATCACAATGAGAATTCTATAGACATACAAGTAATGCTTCAAAGGGATTTCTCATGTTAGGTTTGTTCAATGAACTTGTTCTTTAACAAGCACCCACACATTTGTTTTAATATGTCCATACTTTAGCCTATGAGATCAACTACTTTCTTCATAAAGAAAAACATAATGTGTGCTATCTTTTTATGCTCTATTAATGTCTGATCTTAATAAAACAATGACCAAGAACAATTTAGAAATAATGCATAAATTCAATATGAATCTTATAATTATAATCCTATTATAATTTCATTTGCAATGTACCATTATCTCATGGACTTTATCATATATATCTAAATATATATAAGATAAAGAATGTCTTTAAATAATTGTCACTAAATTACAATCAAAGTGATTAAATGTAGGGCATAAACCAATAAGACCAAGGTATAAAGCAAAATATCATAAATTTTAACAAAGACAAGGAGTTGTACATGGATTCCTAATAGGTGAATAGAAATCCTTTTGCTTTCCTGCTTATAATGTATGTAAGGTGAGTAAAACAATTTTCTACCAAAACAATACACAATTTGTGATTGACCAGGAGATTAGATTAGAAAATAAGCTCTTTATGTATCTAGTTTCCTTAAAACTACATAAAAGATTTTTTGTGCTTTATTAACATTTATGAGCAAGTGATTGAGTTAAGTTGATATGAATAAGAAAGAAAGAAGATGAAGACTTTTCCACAGAATTAAAATAAAATTCATTTTTCTATAGAGATGATAATATTGACAATACCGAAGCTAGTGTTTCTTCTAAAAACAAAGGATTATTACAATTAATATAAGAAAAAGAATAAGATAAGTACCTAACTTTTTTACTCTACGAATAAGTTTTGGAGTTAAACTTTCTATGTAAAGTGCATTCTAATCTAAAGAAGCAACTTATAATGTGAAAATAGCAACGACTAAATCGTAATGTGATGTAGGTGTGTCATTTAATGTTGTTCAAAATTACTATTACCAATTTATGGTAGATGTTATTGCTTCTTATTATTCAAGAGCTAAAAATCTTCCAATTGATACTATAAGGCCTTGTTTGGTTGGCATGGATTCTTGCTTGGTAAAGTAATCTTTTTCTTAAAATTTATATTATTATATTTGGTTCATTTTTTTTTGTAGTTAGGAAAGTAAAAACTTTCCCAATCTAGGGAAAGTAGTAGCACTTTCTTTGGATTCTAAATCCCACCATTCCCTTGGTATTTAAATTACTTTCCTTAAGAATTTAATCTAAAAAATAGACTAGCCAATTCAACCCTTCCTTCTGTCTCAACTCTACGACAACTCTTTTATAGTAATAAAGAATTTAATAATAATAATAATAATAATAATAATAATAATAATAATAAATGTAATTGATAAAAAATAATAAATTTGGTAATAATAAAATTAATAATAAGTAGACAATTAATAATAATTATTAAGAATATTAAAAATAATAAAACAATAGTATATGACTAAAATATTAGAAATGAAAAATTAACATTTAATAATATAACTTGTATTATAAGTTAACATTATTTAAAGATTTCAATTTTTATTTGATAGGGATATTAATGAAAACACAAGTCAAAATTAAATTACATTTCATTAAATACTGATGCATACCAAACATTATAATAAGAATTCACTCAACTTTTCTATTAGAATTCTTATAAGTATTCAAACATGTAAATATCTTTACTTTCCATAGATTTATTTTCTCAAGAATCATATTTCAAATTCACTTTACTTTCCCGCCAACCAAACGGGGCCTAAAGGTAATCTTCTGAGTAACTTTGATAACTAAATACAAAGTTTTTGGCAAAAGAAGAAGGATGTGAGAAACTTATTGGTGTTCATAATGGTTTTTTTGGTTTATTATGTTAAAGGGACGATTTTTATGAAATCAATTGATACATTGGGCCTTTTAAGAAATGATAACACTTTGTTAGAGATATTTAATAAAGTTGTGAATAACATTGGACCTAAAAATATTTTACAATTCATTATTGATAATGATGCTACTTATAAAGTAGTTGGGAAGAGGTTATAAAACATGTATAATTCTTTCTATTGTTCTCCTTATGTTATACATTGTATTAACCTGATGCTAAAAAATATTAAAGAATGTGGATTCTCTATTATCATTGATGAGACTATGTAAAAAGTGAGAAAAATCACTAAGTTCATTTATAGTCATTATTGGATACTAACTTTTATAAGTAAAAAGGCATTACAAATGGTAGAAAATCATAGCATCCTATTATTACATGTTTTACAACTAATTTCTAGTAACTTTGGTATCTTATTCAAATGAAGGAGTTGAGACAAATATTTATAAATAATAAGTGAATTACATCTTAGTTATGTCAAATCTACTACTGGAATAAAAGTTTCTATAATTATACTTCAAGATCATACATTATAGTCATAATGTCAATTTGTGTCGAGTTTATGAACCTTTAACAATAGTACTTCATCTTACTAATAATAATCAAAAGTCAATAATAAGTTTTTTTATGGTGCTACAGAAAGGATGAAGGAAACTATCAAGGCTAATATGAAAATAGGTCTTCTTTATACATACCTTATTTTGTAGTTATTTGTAAGAGGTAGGAAAAATAATTTTGCCCTTTGTTGCTTGTTATTGGTGCATTTCTCAATCTGTGTGTCTATTTTATATCAAGTTTCTCAAAGAAGACTGAAGTTGATAGGAGAATACTCTTAACCATCAAAACAATTGATTAAAATGACATGATATGTAAGACCTGCTTAACTCACATATAGAGGTATACAGAGATGCATTTGGAAATTTTGGGATATCAATTGCAATATGTCAAAAAGATAAACTTAATTCAAATATACATTTCTTCATCAAGGATTAGGGTTTAAAAACAATTATAACTTCATTTTGTTTATATGATTACTTTTATTATCTTTCAATTACTTAGTGAGACTAAATTAGATTAGTGTTTCAAAATTGTAAAGGTTTGTAATTTAGATTCTTAACCAATGTGTAAGTATCACCGAGTATCGAAAGAATTAAAGCACATTACATCCATTTAAAAAGACGGAATAAACTAGAAAATAAGAGGTTTAATGATCTATTATTTGTCCTATAGAACTTGAAACTTAGAAAAAAAATATTATCATTATTAATTTGAAAATAATTTCTTAATAATTTAATAATAAAGTTTTATTTGTTTACTATAACTTTTAATAGAATATGTAGTTCTATTAATCAAATTTACCTTGATCATATTGTTTTCTTTGCGGCTTGAGTTTTAGATGAACTAAATCTTGCATATGAGAGTGAATTGGAATAATGATGTTGTTGAGATTCCATTTAATGATGTTGATGAAATTCTATTTAATAATGAAGATTTTGTACTAAAAAAAATTTAGGGCTAATATGATTTAGGGGATATGTCGTGGAATCAAAATTTAGATTTTTTTACCCTTTCTCTTAACTTTTAGTTTAACTCTTATTTGATGCTTGTGATAAATTTTAAGCATGAAATATTAAATATAAATCTTGCAAATGTAAGTATTTTTGTTTTAGATTTCGCTTCTAATTTGTTGTATTTGCAGTAATGAAACTCTTATTATTATGGACTTATGGTGCTCTTATTATGTGATATTTTATTATAATCAATGATTACATTTTAAGTATTTTTATTAATGGTTTTGAAATTATATGAGAACTAAATGATCATTTATTATCATAATTATAATTATTACTAGGTACTAAATATGAATGATATTTATTTATAAGAGTAATATTTGAAAAGTTATTATACCTAATCTATGTTATTATAATTTGTTGAGATAGTAGTTGGGTTAAAGTTAAAAATCATGTAATAAAATACGTTGAAGAATTATAATGTAATTTTATAAAATTGAAGAGTTATTATATATTTTTTAAAATTTATTCAAATCGATATTTCTTATTAATTGGCATCAATATTGTACGATGCCAAAATTAAAATTGATACCTAATTTAGTTCGATGTTTGGAACATTGCTCTACTACTTAAAGCACCAAATACGGGTCGCTGGCACAGGAGCAACTTGAATCAGACTCTGGAATTTGGGCCAGAGATGGCAGCCTACGTCTTGAAACTCTTAGGCTTTTTGCGTTTTACTTTCCAAGCCCTAATCATCATTTCCCTCGTACTTTATGTTTTGATTCATAGTACATGCCTGCCTACACCTCAGAAACTGAACCTATTATTTCTCTGCTAATCCTAGACATAGGTGGCGCCGCCGGTAGCCGAACAAGACTGTTCCCCTTTTACGTTTGACTAATTTGGTTCTTCGTAATAGCTCTATCGTGTGCATACTCATTTTTTCTATGAGATCCCAGAACAATTGATCTTTACAGCATCGAAATATTGAATTGATATTGTACGGGATCAATATTTGCCGGTCAAAGTGACAAAGCATACACCGCCCTTCTTGGTTAATATAATCACACATGCCAATACCGTCAAAGACCTAAAAACAAGGCTTAATTTCTCAAGCCATAACTAGTAATGATTATCTATAATTACTCTGTTAAATAACCATATAAAGCCTGTAGTGATTCTGCCAACCTCATGATTGATTTATCCTGGCATTCACATTATAGAATAGATACCACAAATAGTGACTTAATAAATTATCTTAGGTGTAGGTTTTAACTATTAAGTTCATGCAAAATGACCATTGGGTTGGCCAGCTCCGCAGATTATGCATAATTATCACCATTAAGACGTCTCCAGTAAGCTGTTCTTGTGTTTGCTTTGCTTTTGTACTTTAGAATGTTTTAATTATACAAATCCTGATCGAATGTGCTTTTTAATGGTAGATTAGACGCAAAACATGGGGTGTTGGGGAGATATACTGAAACTAGATAGTGGTGGTCCAGGCCTAGAAGGTACATCAGACCCAAAATTGACACATGCAACGTCAATATGACAGATGATTTAGACTTATGAGTTTAAACATGGGGAGTGACGGTGATCATCATTAGGGTATCTGATTTGATTAATGGCGTTCTGTCTGAAAGCAATCTAGTTAGGGCCATGTGCCTCCTGTTAGATGTAATCAATCAAAATAGTTAACTCTGCCCTTTTTCCCTTGTTAATTAGTACACACATGTGAGTTGTAAATGCGGTTGCTCTTTAAAATAGAGGGTAGGAGTGCAGAAAGCAACTAGTTGCTAGCTAATTAAATCTGCTATCTTTAATCACAGGATCTTCAACTTAAGGCAGCTGTAGAATCCATCTGATTTTCTAGTGTTTGATACGTACTGTCCCCAATGAGTTCTTCTTCTTGCATTGTTATGATCCTTGCATGGAGGCCAAGCTACCAGCAGGATTTTAAGATGACATGCTGTTCGATTCCCCTAAAAGTGAGGGATATCCTTTAGTGGGTATAATTTCATTTAGCTGAAGTTTAAGTTATTGAGTATATCTCAGAAGTAGATCACACAAACTTGACCAAACTTGAAAGAATAAAGACGAGGGAAAAAGTTTCCATAAACAATCAAACAATGAGGTAAGGCCATTTTCAACTCATTCTTTTAAAATAGAGTAAAATTTTCTATCTTTAAAGTATTTTTCACTTTAACCTATAACTTTATTTTTCACACCAAAAAAGAATATTCTCAACATATTCTTTTATACCTTTTATTAAAGATTATTAAAATTACTTTATAAAATTAACTCAACTTTTTTTTTTGTGTATATTTTTATTCACAATATTATTATTGTTATATTTTTATGTCAATAAATAATAAAATTTCAATTAAAGTATAATTTGTTATTTGATAATACTAAATAAAATAATATATAAGATATATTGCACTATTTTATATTATTTAATTATAATAAATGACAATATAATTACGTAATATCAAACACTAAATGTAATTAAATTTCATAAATAAAAAACATTTTAACATTAAAAAAGACACTGAACATTCATTACATAAAGAAAAGTAAAAAGTCACACACTAAATGTAATTAATATAAATATATTTATGGTTTACTTATTTGAAATTTTCTAATGGATATTTTTAAAAATTTTGGTTAAAAATTTTTATTCATAAGTAAATAATTATAAAATTATAAATATATAATAAAAAATTTATAAATATGAAATTAATCTTTAAAATAATTATAAAGTTATAATTATTTAAATAAATATATAATGAAAATATTGAAATATCATTTAAATAAAAAAATAAAGAATAAAAAATTAAAAAATTGAATTAATGAAAGAGGAAGGAAAAAGAAAGAAAAAAAGAAAAAATAGAAAAAGGTAATATTAATAGAGGAGCTACAGTGTTCTTTCAATTTTGAAGGAATACTGTAACTCTCCTCCAAAATAGAGAAGAATGGTTCACTTCAATCTATCGATTCTCCTCCATTTTAGAGGAGGGTTGGAGTTACTCTAAAAGCATGTTGATGGATCAAAATTGACATAAGAGGACATATTTTTCGCAATAAACAAAGTCCTTAAAGTCAGATTTTACTCTTCTTAAGTCGATTGGTTGACTAATTGGTTGCCTAAAAACTCACACTAGTCATAGACTTTTAGGCCAAATTGGTAGAGTGTTTTGAATTATAAGGAATCAAGTGTTTGCTAAGGCATAAAATATTGTCCAGGACACAGCATCTAGCACTACTGTTAAAAATGGTACAGTCAGCATCATGTGCGAGAGTTTATCATGTGCCATTTTAGTCTTATTTCAAAGGCATCGGATTGAAGGGTGAGGTGTATGTATAGTTGCCACAGAAATCTAGCACCTTTGTTCCTGGTAATTTTATAATATATATTGCTGTTTCTTATGGTGATCTTAGGATTTGGGTATGAATGGAGGGATTCTGGGCATCTGCGATTCAAAGCTGGCAACTTTTGAAGTTAACTTAAAACCCAATTGAGATTTTCACAATGCCGGATATGTTTGTTTTACCCTAAATCAACACCAATGCCAAGTGGTTTATAGATTAACGAAAGAGCTCGAAAAAATCAGTAAATCTGACATGATTTGAACTCCATAAATTAACATGCAAACAAGAGGTAAACTTTGATGATGTCTTCAAGCACACATCTTGGAATTCATTTCTGCGACCATTTTCACAAAGAATGTGTCACAGCTCGGTTCCTAGTTACTGGTAATTTTTCACCAAAAGAAGCTGGATTTTATCTTGACTATAATGTACTACATTTATGGGGTCGCTCTAAGAAGCAGAGAAGTGTCATAATTAGGAAAGGAGGCGAAAGGAAAGGAGATTCATTTATTAAAGGTGATGGTTACAAGCCCTGTGTCAGTCCTGGAGTCCATAACTGAACAAAGGTGGTAAGTCATGAGTGGAACTCCATACCCTCCAAAAAAATTGAACCAATATCTCCAACTTTCCTTCAAAAAAGTTGTAGCAAAAACAAACAAGAACAATATAAAATAACCTACTTTAATCTGTTTTGTTACTACTAATATACAATGTACCAGTCCAAGCAGAGCGTGCTAAAAGCAATTCTTAACTCTTCTTAATAAAAGTTGTGAGCATGTGTATTTTCCATTGTGTCTTCAGGTTTCCTTAGCTGGGTAAGATCTCTGTTCCTTGGGGACACTTTGGGTCGGTCTCTTTAGCTTTTTGTATCTTTGGTTAATGGGTTTGGCTCTCCAGGCTCGTGCTTAGCTTCCTCTCAGTGTTAATAAGCAACTTCTAGCTAGGCGAGTCTTATCGCTATGACATTTGAGATCTCCGTCTTGTTCATTGATGTGCTTCACTCTTTTCTTAGTTTCTTCCTTAAAGGCTTGTTTTTAATTGATGTTACTTGTTTATCTACATTGGCAAGGGTAGTAAGATGGTATTGTTCACGGCTCTGTTAATTTGGATACAACTGGAGTTTTGGGTTCCGTTTTTACACGGAGAGTGGCTTTTGTGACATGTCCTTTGGTTTCCAAGTTTGGTCAGATGGTTGCTTTAGTTTAGTTCTATTATGATGTGGGTTCTTATGATTTTTTTAATAAGAATATATTCTGGTGGATTCCTCAGATTTCAGTTCCATTTGTGATGTTGGTAGTTGATGTTTGATTGTTCATTACTATTAACACCTTTACTTCGCTTATCTCTCATTTATTCCCATACTCTGCCTTTTGGAAAAACAATTAAAGATAGATGCTTGTTGTCCCCGTTTTTGGTGGTTTCTTCAACTGATACCAAGATGCTGTTTTCTGTTGCAGGTTTTTCAAACTTCAACGGTAAAAAGTATTTGATATAGGCATATGTTGTTTTTATGTATGTCAAGTTTGGAACTTGGAACTTTAGTTAGTCTTACCAAGAGGTCTCACTGATAATGGTCTTTAAATAAAGAGGAAACACAGACTAAAAACAGTATTCAGAGAGGCGAAAAAGATTTAAGAAATGGTGAAGAAGTGAGGTGGAATCAAATTTATGCTTGGTGGGTGTCTGTAATCAGTGAATTGTTTAGTGCAGAGCGCCTGTTGGCTGTGTCTCCTGGACTGATTCATTGTGCCCGGGCTCTGTGGGCTTTGCCGCCGATCTAGTCAACAGCCACTTCCTTGGCTTTCTTGTTCTTGAAGAGATCCTTTTGTTAAAAATAATATTACGCGATCCTATCTTACTCAATTATCCCTTTAAAACTCAGCCTTACAATACATACACATTACCCACATATGCACTCTTTTCTCTCCTTTTCTCTCTTTCTTGGTCACACTACTTGCCTCGATTGCTGTCAAGATTCGGTCACTTTAGATCTTTACTGACTTCATTGGACCTCAGAGACTCTATTAGCCTTCAGAAATTTGGTCCCCACACCCTGGGGTATTACTTTCCACTTTTGGGAATTTTTTCTCTGAGTTTGGGTTGGGTATATGCTTCATTGGGAATGTGCCTTGTCGAGCTTAAGCTGTAAGGTGTATTTGGTTTTAGGTTCTGTTAGCTAAGTAGTCAGAAGGTTGGTTCAAGGTACCACAGGAAAAGCTGTATTTTGGCTAAAATGAAGTATATGAAACTTGGATCAAAGCCAGACTCTTTTCAGACTGATGGAAACCACGTTAGGTGAGTTATTCTGAAGCTTTGCAGACCTTGATTCTCTTTTTTCTTGGCTGAAGTATTTGAATCTTTTCTATCACTTTCATGTTTGATGCTTGTTAGTTTCTTTGCAGATAATTCTGTTACTGGTGAAACTTTTTCTTCATAGGTTCTCTGGTCATTGAGATATTGCATACTTGCATTCTTTTTGATAGTTTCCCTCTAATTTATTTTGGACCTGATCTGGCTACGGAGATATATGGGATCGATTTAGTGTGTTAGTTACTTGAACTGCTGCCAGTTAAACTTTTATCAGGAATTTGACAGGCAGCTAATATCTTCGTTAGCAGTAGTGCAAAGTCTTTTCTTTTCTAGGTTAGCGGTTCTATTACTTGATCATTTATTCACTAGTACTTATTGGGGAATTACTAGGCAAGTGTTGCCGCTCTCTTACTTGGCTTCATTTTCATTTTCTTTTTGCCAATCACTATGCAAGCAAAGTGAAAAGATCTACTTGAACCACTTAACAATTCTATTCATAACTTAAATTTAAATGCCTTTTACTTTGATGGTTTAATGTGGATGGAGAAGTCTAATATTTTAATTCCCAAGAGTGCTAATTACAAGCATAAGTTACTGTTGTTGGTCACTTATGTTCATTCCTGAAACTTCCTCCACTATTCTGTACATATTCTTGCATCTGTTCTCCATTCAGAAGCAAGCTTGCCATGATTTTGCTACTTCTAATTGATAAACTCTAATACAACAAGTATCTGGTATCAGAGAATTCTTTCAACACATTGAGAAAAACAGATTAAGAGTGTCAAGTGATGCCAATTTAAGTGTAGTGATTGGCATCACTTCCATTTTGAACTGAAGCAATGAATGCTAAGGATGTAATGATCGCAAAAGGAGTGTTTACAGTTGTTAAAGGCTTGGTACATATTCCTGCTATATTTTGGCTACTCTTAAATACATCGAAGTTGGTAAATTATGTCCTATCCATATCTGAATGACTATAACTTTCTTGAGCAGGTATGTGGCCAGCGAATTAGCAACTGATATTGTTGTTATTATAGGGGACGTGAAGTTTTACTTGCACAAGGTACAATGATGTTTCAATATATTAAATGCTTAACAATGTGAACAGGATTCTATTTTTATGATCAACTAGTCTTTGGGGTTTAATATATGATTAAAATTGAATGCCATTCATCAATGGCTTCCCTTTCGGCCTTAGAGGAGAGTCAGGCAATGGGATGCATAATGTGTAATTGTTCCCTTCATGAAATCCCTCCAACCCATCATCTGTAGACTTAAAGCCAAAGCAATTTGGTTGGCTGACACCTAGAGGTGAGCGTGGGCTGGATTGGATCACATTTGACTTCAAATTTGCATTTTTGTGCCCTTAGAAATTATTAAAAATGGCATACTATTTTTGACATTTAGCACAAGAAGGATGCCATGTGCAAAGCACTGGACCATTTTAAGGCCGGTAGAGAAATTGACCCCAAAAAAAAAAGCATTATAGGAACGGAGAGCTGATGTGGCCTTACCTCAATTGCTTCCCTATGGATTGTCATTTCCAAGAAACGAACTTTAAATATTCGCATAAAATTTGATAGAGGATAGCAGTTGGTCATCTTATAAAAGCAACAGCTCTGTTTACTTGGTTTTGCACTTTTGCAGCTCCTAAATAATGTGGATCAGTCTTTGGTATCTCTTTCATTAATGAAATGCATTCCATGTGTATCTAATGCTAGTTGAAAATTTTAATGTATGACATCGGGTCAGACTAGTCGGTTACAAATGCCTGAAAACTGAATAAAATATTAGCATTTTGGTTTAATCAGGGTGGAATTAGGCAGGCTTTTCAGGTTAGTTGGCTTAATGAGCAGGTCTGTTGATACTCTCTAGGCACATAAGATCACATAAGATGTTCTTGTTGCATGTATGTAGATAAAGCAACAATGTTTAGATGGGATTGGATGCATGCAATATTAACATATTTTGATCCTCTTGTTGCAGTTCCCTCTTTTATCTAAAAGTGTTCACTTGCAAAAGTCAGTTGCTATTAGTAATGCAGAAAACTGTGATGAGATTGATATTTCTGACATTCCGGGTGGTCCTGCTGCATTTGAGGTATGTGCAAAATATTGCTATGGCATGACTGTAACCCTCAATGCTTACAACGTTGTTGCGGCTCGATGTGCTGCTGAGTACCTTGGAATGCATGAGACGATTGAGAAGGGCAACCTTATTTACAAAATTGATGTTTTTCTAAGCTCAAGCATCTTTCGCAGCTGGAAAGACTCGATTATTGTTCTACAGACAGCAAAGTCATTGTTACCTTTCTCTGAGGAACTGAAGGTAATGAGCAGTTGTGTTGATGCCATAGCTATCAAGGCCTGTGTTGATGTTCACAAAGTTGACTGGTCCTATGCTTACAACCGCAAAAACCTTCCAGAGGAAAATGGTAATGATCCAATAAATGGCATAAGAAACCGGTCAGTGCCCAAGGACTGGTGGGTTGAGGATTTATGTGAGCTTGAAATTGAATTATATAAGCAGGTTATTGCGGCAATTCAAACCAAAAGTATACTCTCTCATGAAGTTATTGGAGAATCTTTGAAAGCGTATGCTTACAGAAGGTTGCCTGGTCTTAGCAAGAGCATGGTTCAGTCTGGAGAGGCAGTGAAGTACCAACCAATTGTTGATACAATTGTGGGGCTATTACCTGGTGAGAGAGGTACTGTTTCTTGTAGCTTTCTGCTGAAGTTATTAAAAGCAGCAACATATGTTAAATCAGGAGATGCGACAAAGGGACAGTTAGTAAAGAGAATAGGCCAGCAATTGGAAGAGGCTTCTGTGCATGACCTTCTGATACAGGCTGGTGACGAGGAAAATGTAATGTATGATGTTGATAAGGTAAAGAAAATAGTAGAAGAGTTTCTGATGCGAGATCAAAATCCTGAGATTGATTCATCAGAAGGCCATGAAATTCAGGAAACGAGAAAACCAGGAATTCTGTCAGATGCTTCAAAGCTCATGGTGGCAAAACTCATTGACGGTTACCTTGCTGAGATTTCAAAGGATCCTAATCTACCCTTAGTGAAGTTTGTGGAGCTGGCTGAAATGGTGGATGAAATCCCCCGCCCTGCTCATGATGCAATCTACCGAGCAATTGACACGTATCTTAAGGTAAGAATGTGTCAATTTCTCTGATTTTACAACGAAGTTATAGAACACAAAGAAAGGAATGGATTAAATTTTTGCTCTTTTTTTCAATCAACATGCTAGAAATTTCTAATATACGTGCTATGTGTTGAAGGAAAGATAATTATCATTTTGCATGGACCAAAGCGTTACCACTTAGATCCATTCCTTGTGGTTTTCTTAGCAGTTGCTTACATGTATAGTTCCACTTACCGTGGTGTAGGAGCATCCAGGTATAAGCAAGAGTGAGAGGAAGAGAATATGCAAGTTAATGGACTGCAAGAAGCTATCAGTTGATGCGTGCATGCATGCAGTGCAGAATGATAGGCTTCCATTGCGAGTGGTGGTGCAGGTACTCTTTTTTGAGCAGGTCAGGGTGTCTGCCTTATCCGGCAGCAGCACTCCTGACCTTGCAAAAGGCAGCCGGTATCTAAACAACGGGTCCATGAGGAGCTCAAGATCAGTTACTCCAAACCCAGAGGAAGATTGGGATGCTGTGGCCACAGTTGAGGAGCTGAAGGCCTTAAAGAAGGAAATAGCCTCCTTGAGGTTGGGAAATGCAGAGAAAAACGGTTCAGATGGTAGAAATAGCTTAGATAAGGCTATCAGTAGCAAAATGAGAGGGTTGCTTAAGTCGAAGGTCCTCACAAAGATGTGGTCACGCAAAGGAGAAAAGGGTGAGAATAGTGGGTCGGATTCATCAGAAAGTCTTGCTTCTGCAAACCCGGAAGAAGTTAAATCTACGCCTTCCAGAAATAGGAGGCACTCAGTCTCTTAGAATAAACGGAATGCATATGGAGTAGGTTTTTTGGACGTGTCACCTGTCAAAACTTTTTTCAACTTAAATGGAGTAGCTGTGTTTATCTTCTAACCGAGCAAACTAGCATACTTAGTCTAGAACAGGAATTCTAACACAAAAGGAGTAATTGTGAGTATTACAGTTGTATTTAGCTTCTTCAATGCATGATGTTCAAAGTGTTTCCATTTTATGTCGTTAATCTCCATTCTGAATCCAACTTGCATACTCCTGTCCCGTCCCTTGAACATACCTACCTGGCAAAAGAAGAAACGTTAAAGCTCACCATCAATTAGTTTTCTTCTTTTGGCTGCTGACTCAAAGATATATATGTGGGAACAGTGAGTCGAGTTATGGTTCATTGAGGTCATGACTTAGTAACCAATCACCTCAGGCTTCCTTAACAATGGCAGACGATACAAGCCTACCTTATTAAGTTAATGTCTGTAGGTAGTTGTCTTTTGGAAACATAAGTACGCATTTCTGATTGTGGGTGATGACATCAGAGGAGCAAAGCCTACTGTACAGCAAATATTTATGAGAGAGAAGGATCAAATGCAGACGGCAGCTGTGTGTCTGTGATGCCAACAAGTGGGATGTTGAACTCATCTGTGGTTATTGCATGATCCAATAAATGTTATTTCTAATATTCCAAAGCAATGAAGCATGATGTAATTCTAGGAGGCTGAAGTATTAAGGATTCGTTTGGATACCTACCAATTAGCTGTTTCAGCTGTTTTTTTAGCTGATTGGAACGTTTGGAGAGCAACTTTTTAAAGAGCTTGTTGAAGTTAATCAGCTGAAAATGAAAATGTTGCAATATAGGAGCGTTTTCGTGCAACAGTTAAAATGAAATATAGCAAAATCCAAGTATATTTTTTTTTATATGTAACCATTACCAGTAGCTAAAGAAAGAAAAAAAGAGCATCAAACACTTCAACCCTTGCTTAAATAAGGACATTCTTTTCACTTTTCTTCTTCCACTTATTTGTAATGTCAACTAGCCTTCAATTCTTCCATTTGCGTAATTACATAATATTTTGATGTTTAAATTGTATCTTGATTAACTTGCAATTAAGTACTACACGTCATATTTTTGTTAGTTTTAATATACAACAATTTCTAGTAAATAAGACAACCTAGTTGAGGTTCCTAGATACTTACGTTTTAGGAACATTATTTGTTCTTATAATTGTTCTATGTAGTTATAGGTTAGAAATAAAATATTGACCTTAAATGAAAATAAAAATAGAAAGAGTTTTAAATTTCTTATAGATGATAAAACAGTACAGGTGAACATTACTTCTCTAAAATCTAAATTTTTATAAGAGTATTTAACGAAATATTAAGATATATAATATTTATATCCTTGTAATTTTTTAAGTTATGTCCTCATAAGTCATTTTACACATAAACGGTTAACACTAAACAGTTAATTTTGCCAAACATCTCTAACAAACAGCTAATACAATCCGCTGATCAAATCAGCTGATATAATCAGCTATCAGCAAACAGTTGATACAATCAACCGATTGCCAAACGAAGCCTAAATATAAGTAATATGGTAGTTACAGTTACTTGTCAGAACAATAAAAAGTCAACTTTGTACATGAGTACAACTTTTTCTGGAATAACAATATTGGATATTTAGTTCAAATTGTTTGAATTAACTCTATATAGTGCTTCGTTTATTAACTATATTTCCATTATGTTGACCAAGAGATATTTGTTGATTGAATTGATAATATAATTTTTAATAACCAGTTACATCTTGTTATATTAATTTGTAAAAATACATTTACCAACATAAAGTTAGCCAAAATCCCTAAATACCAATGATTGAAAAATCTAATTAATTCGGCCGATTTAATCTGTAATAGTCGGTCTCTAAAATTACTAAAGGGTAGAATGTTAATACTGAGTCACATGAGTTACATCATTATAGAATTAATTTGGTGCATTTAGGTGATGATTTTATGATTTCATTCACATGCATAATATTAGCATACACACATGAATTGTGATTTAGAGAAAAAAATGAAAAGATTTTATATGTACTCAGTTGACATGTTCTGGGGTATGAAAGCTTCAAAATGATTGTGACACGATTGTGCATTTCTAATGTCTTGTATTTTGGTTTAACAATAAAAAGAATTGATGGATTACAATCAGTAATTTGGAATTAATTGCCATGATTGGAATATTGATATGAATTAATATGTATATTTAGTCTAGGAAAAATTTTAAGTGACAAGACAAGTTGACGTGAAAATTTAGAATGACTAAACCTATCAAATGAGTAACAAATAGCTTAAGAATTAAGTGACATTTGGCAGCCAAAAAGGAGGACATGTAACTTACTTAGCACCCGTTTGGTTCAGCTTTTAGATGGTAAAAAAAATACTTTTTTTTACAGCAAAAGCTATTTTAACTAAAAATTGATGTTTGGCTGGAAAATTCAAAAGTACTTTTTAAATAAAAATAGCTTTTTTAGAAGTTAAAATACAGCTTTTTAAGAAGCTCAAATTTGGAGCTTTTCAAAAAAGCCCCTCATTTTAGCTTTTTCGGGTAGACTTTTTATGCGCCTATCAACTCAAATTTCCGTCACTTACGTTTATATCAGTCAATAAAGAGAGAGGAAAACTAAAAACTCTATTTTCTCTTTGAAGTCACTACTTCATGAGTATCAATCATTCTTTGTTTTTCGTCTTCTCTTTTAGTCATCTGGGTTTTGAATAGCTTTTCATTTTGTACAACCTCTATTCCTCACTTCAATTTCACTTCGTTCTTAGTTCCACTCGCTTTCTTGTGTTTTTCTGGGTGTTGGATTTTGTTGGTAATGTTATTTTGTTGATTTGGATTGAACCCATATCTTATTACTATTTGATTCCTTTTTTGCGATTCGACCTCGGAATTTCTAGTTTGGATGATTTTGTATGGAAAGTTCGTTGGTGTTGCTGCTTAAGTTTGTTCATTTGGGTTTTTCAATTGAAAGTCAAAAAGACGTCCGCTTTACGATGTTGGGTGTGTTATTGATAAATAGAAGAGAAGGATACAGTTTTGTCGATTGATGGTTTCTGTGTTTTGATTCATTTTTGCAAAGGAAGGGCTTTCTGTACGTTTGATCTTAATTCGTTATACAGGGCTAGTTTTTCTTTGGTTTGATGTATTTAACTATTTACTTAACTTGAATATTTATTTTAGGATTATAATATTATTTAGCTTTTTTATATGTTTTAATATTTATTTTTCATATTAGTTTTATTTCCTACAAGAAAATAAAGACATCTCTTTAGATAATTTCCTACAAGATGGTTATCAAATGAAAACATAATATATTGTGCTTTGCATTTTGTTTAATATACTTTAAATATTATTATATGCATAAATAATTGTTATTACAAAATAAAATATAGTTAAAATTAATAAAAGTGTTTTTTATTTTTATGTTGCCAAATAGTCTACTGTATGAAGCTCTTTCAAAAAAGTTGTTTTTTTAATTGACAGTCAAACAATCAAATGGCTTCTTAGAAAAGTTCTTATAAAAAAAACTCTACTGACAAAAGCTCTACTAATATAAGCCCATCCAAACAAACACTTAATTACATGACAAGTGTCTTTATAGAAAGACCACTCATTTCACACTATATATATAGAATTCATGGTCATTTTCCTTGCCTTTGAAATTTCATCTGTCGTATACTCTCTTCTTCTCCTCCCTCTCATTGCCGAAACCTTCATCTCATCCACACCCTTGAATTTCAGCCTTAGTTCTGTCCATCACCACCCCAAAATCATGCAAAATCTTTCATAAAGAGAGCTAGAGATTAAATGTTGATACATATCTTGTTGTCAAAAATTTTTCTTTATTTTCTGGTCATGGTCGAACCCATCATACCCCCTCAATGTTCTTGAATTGTTCTTGCATGTGAGGCTAAGCAAGCTTGACATTTGAGGTGACATTTAAGCTAATCAAGTAAGTAAAATACTGACCTATTATGGTATATGTTAGCTGAATTTTATTATGGTTAATTAGGGATGGATTGAATGTGGTGTTGGTGTTAAAGATGTGCTAGAAAATGAAGAATGAATGGGTACTTTTCTGTTCTGTTTTTGCATGTACGTAAACAATAGTTTATGGGTTGTTGTATCGATGTTTTAAGTTAGGATTTGAAGTATAATTGATGAGGAATTCATGCTAAAGATAGGTGTTATTATGGTGTTTTCGAATATGGAAAATTAGAGCTATAGATATAGGTATGCTTGTAAAAGGTGACGATTAATGACATAAGTGAGTAGAATTTTTAAGGCTTAGTGTAACCAATATGGAAGTTATATTAACTTAAAATGAAGTTACTTTAAAGGACATGAAATTTGAAAAATTTTCAGGTGTTAGTAATGTCTCTAAGCTTATAAAATTCGTGAAGTATTGAAGGTAGTAAAATTACACACATTAAGGATGTTGATGACAAATTCTAGAATTTTAATTTCAGCCTTGTATACATGTCGAACCAGCTGAGAATATTCACTCTAAATTGGTATATTTGGACTTGATTAAGAATAGGAATGAGCCTAGATCATTGCTTGATTAATTAGTTAAGAGCTTGATAAGTTTATGTAGTTAATTGATGTCACAACCTAAAGAATTGATTGTTTTGATGTGGTTGTATTTAAAGCTGGAAATTATGATTTATTAAAGGAATAAATGTGTTCTTTTAATGCAAATATGATCTTAAGGACATGAGTAATGTGTATAAGGTATGGATGAATGAGCATTGAAAAATATGGGGTAATTATGAATGAGAATTTGGTAAATGTATAAATATATATTGCTGAAAAAAGTTTGGTGAATGTATAGTTCTAGCTTGTTGAAATTTCAGATTTAAAATAACAATTGTGTGTGTGTTATAAGAGGCTTTTTTATCATAAAAATGTACAAGGATAAGTGTAATGTATGGTTGATGAATTTGGAGTAAATCAAGTTAACTTAAAGGTATAAACCTGATTGTAAAATGGTAGTATACAAGCTGTAATGTTTGAATGGTCTTAGGGTGTATAAGCACAAATTGAATAGTAAAGATCTATGTATAAGAATACATACCCGGAAATTCAATTGAGCGTGTATTGAAACATGAAACATATATTTGTGCATGATTGTATATTTATATGATTAAACAACTTAGTGATTTGTGAACTATGTGTATATGTATTGCATGAAGATATATGCGCAAAGTGATCGTCAACATCCAGACATTACCGGAACATCAAGGCAATGGTATTTATGGAGAGTACTATGAGTCAACTTATGTTAGACCCCGTTTCCGGAGCCTAACACTCGTGCTCTGATACCACACCTGTTAGATCTCGTTTCCAGAGTCTAACTCATTGCTCTGATACCACAGCTGTTAGATCCCCTTTTTGGAATCTAACTCATTGCTCTGATACCACCTCTGTTGGACTCCGTTTTCGGAGCCCAACATTTGTGAGTCATCATAAAACGTGAGCGTGCGTATTACCTTGAGGGTTATCTTTATGAACCCGTATTAGCCATTTTCCACAAGAGTGGTTTGCCCACACTAGTCAATCACCAAAATCATAATTGACTTCTTCAACACAATTATATCTCCAAAACTCTAGTTGTGTTGTAGGGGTAGAAGAATTTGTTAGGAAACCATTGCTTCAAGAATCACTTCATTTGGGGGTCGGATGATCAAGTTATGGCCAAAACATTTAAACTATGTTTATATTCTCAATCATGTTGTACCTATCTTGGGAGAATTGGCATAACTTTCTCTAGAAATCTTGGAATGAGACCATGCTTACACCATTTCAAAGAAGACTTCTATATCTACAACTTCCATGAAGACCATAAAGAGAGATTTTTTCATTTAGAGGGTCAAAATTTCCACATTTACTGTAGTTGTCCCAAGAGTGTCTGTTTAACGGACATAAAGTCCCTTCAAACGGACATAGGTGGGCTTGGGAGCCATTTTTTGCCCGAGAAGGTCTGCTTAGCAGACATGATGTCCCTCCAAAGGGACATGAGTTGAGCTAGAACACAAACAAACCCGAGAAGGTCCGCCCAACGAACATCAAGTTCGTTTAACGGACGGTTACGGGTTAAATTTCACATTTCCAACTCCTACAAGCTATCCTGACCCATCTTATGCATATCTAACATTCCTAACTCATTTTCCTCATCATTTTCACTTCCATTCCAATTCAAAATCATTTATAATCAATTCATCATCCATGTTTGGTCATCATCCCAAAAACACAACCATTCAACTATACACATTCATCATGAAATTCTACACATGTTCAACCCCATTTATCATCTTCATTTCATCTCCAACTTATCACACTAGTTCTTCCTAGTTCAAGAAACCATAGTACTTATGACACTTCTTCTTCCCATTTCAAGACACCACATTCTCTCATTCTATTAGATCAAAATAGAAAAGCTGTAAAATGTCCTGCATACATCCTACACAGCATCACTAACTTGTAACAATCGTAACTTTCAAGTCCGATCTCCAAAATTTACAAACTTTATATCGTTAGAAAGCTAAAAGCATGAACTACAACTTCCAAGAAGACAACCTTGTCCAAATCAACCCAGATCAGTACGGTTTTTTCCTTGAATGCTTGAAATTTACAACCTTGTCCAAATCTACGTCTATGAATGCTTGAAATTTACAATGTACAACTTGAAAAGTCATGAGCATAACACAATCATATTTCATTATCATCAAAAGACAAGAGTTTTACAAACTCCAATGAGCATTTCGAGCCATAATACAATATTTCACAAAATCCCAAAATATATAAAATGCTTAAACTATAATTGCTGAACATATAACTACAAGCTTGTTTTACATAAATTATTCCAAAACAAAACAAAGCATGCAAATCTGGAGTAGTGTCTTAAATCTTTTTCACTCTTTCTCTTACTTATCACCTGGAGATGGGACGAAGAGGGGGTGAGCTTAAAAGATCGTGGGTAACAAGCTTATAACCGAGAAACAAGTAAAAGTCATTGAAATATTTATTTTGATTGTTAAATTTCACATTGTAAAAATCCATGTAACAAATATTTCCCAAATTTGCAACTTATCAAGAAATTTATAAACATCATGAATCATGCATTCATCAAACTTGTCACAATCATAAACACATAAGCATATCAGAAATGGTCTGGGTGGTCCATAAACAGAACGAGCTAACACTGCTGGAACCCCTCCCACAGGGCGGGTCCACCGGGCCCGACATCCTGCGGGACATCCGGACCCGGGGCTCACGGGGGAGGGATTCCCCACCAGGGCATACTTAACGAACAGGATCGCCTAAATTTACCCCTGATCAAAACTAGAGGTAAATCACAATTAAAAATTTCAATAAAAGTGGGCCCCAAAAATACACACTTGTGTGGTGGTCTCAAAAATTCAACAAAGACCATAATTTTAGTCAATCCGAAACGAAAGAATTTCTGAAAAACCTTTATTACACAATTTAGTAAATCCACGTCCAATAGAAATCAAAAAGCTTTAAA
>JANQBM010000221.1:37509759-37529978 GCA_025594535.1 Erythroxylum domingense
ACACACACACACACACACACACACACACACACACACACACACACACACACACACACACACACACACATATATATATAGTGAGTACTTTTGTGATAGGTGCAAAGAAGTAATGTGTAAATGTGTGATTACCTATTATAAGGAAGCAAATAGGTCGAGTAAATCCGTTGACGGGACGTCTAGGCAATAAGCTATCTGGAGTAAACCGTGAGTTAACATAGATGTGTCAACCCAATTATATGTGTTTTTCTGTTTGAGTTATATGTATCATAAATTGACTTAGATTTATCTCACTATGCTTGAATTGCTCTTGTTTAATTTTGACATAATGAATTGTTACTGGTTTGATTGCGATAATTCTGGACATTAATTGTTCGAGGAGACCATTATTTAGGACTGTATTGAAAGTGCTCATTATATGTGAATTTGACTGATTATACGTTATTTGATATTATTATTGAGTGTCGGACCAAGGTCCGACGATAAATGTGAATATAAATGTGTATGGAATAAGTGATACTCAATTGAATATTGAATGCTCAACTATTTGTTGAATGCCAGACTTAGATCTGATGAACTATGAAAATTGAATGTGCTCATTGACTGAAAGTGATTAATGATATATTATGTGAACTATGATACTCTATTACATAATGCATGTTCACATAAAGAAGTTGTGACCGGAGTAGCCAATGTGAAAAGAGCTTTAAGCTCAGTTTTACGCATCAGAGCGAGCCCGATATTCACAATGGATACGAGATAGTACTGAAAGAGCCCGGTATCCACAACATATACAGGACAGTAAAATAGGCACTCGGTCACAACAAAGTTAAAATGGAATGAGTCTTATTTGATGTTGCATTTGTATCTTTAAATGTGTTCATGATATTGATTGCAAATGAATATTGAACTATGTTGTGTTGATATTAAGAAATGCTTATGATTTTGATGGTGATAAAAAGAATTGTGATAAATGAGTGTTATGTTCTAAAATGATTATATGATATTCTTACATTCAGAATGTACTTCTGAAATGAATTAAAAAGTGACCATATTTTTAAATGCTTCTTTTATTATGATGCAAATTGTAGAATATGAGTTATAGCTCTGAATGAAGCATTACTTTGATTGAGCTAAATGTTATTCATTGATATATATGTTTTCTGTTTTGAGTGAATACATCAATGATAATTCACTCACTGAGTTCGCAAACTCATCAAAATTGTACCAATGTTTTTTAGGCCCGGGAGAAATGTAGCTAGTCTAGTTGAAGTAACTTCTGCATTTAGATATGGGTCAGTGTTGGGATTAATTGTGCCTACAAATGTCTTAATTATGTTGTATCAAGAATTATATCATTCAACTGTTTTATATTGTACATGTGAATTTTGGAAATGTAATGATTTTTTATACTGTATATGTTTGTGAATAAAAATGCAATAAGAAGATTATTGGAATGTTTTATGTTATATGTGATGGATTAAAAAAATAATAAAATGAATTAATGTAACAATCTTAACGTGCCATTTTCTTAAAGTATGTTCCTGAATATCCTTCGATATGTCAGGTATATGCTCTATGGGAGTGGAATGTTACACATGGGCTGGCTCAACTACTAAGTGGGATAACGAATGACCTTAAAGTAGTATGAAACTTTGTACACTACAACAAAGGATGCCTTTCCCAACGTTTTTTTTTGGCGACGAAACAATATTCATCGCAAAAATACAACCTTTAGCGACGTTTAAAAGAGTTCGTCACCAAAACTTAACATTTAGTGACGAAACTGAAAAGTGTCGCGCAAGGGAAAACCTTTAGTGAAGTTCAAGAAAAATCGTCGCACAATCGAGATAAATGGGTGACATTTTTCTTTATTCGTCACAAAATAGTCCAATCGCGATGGAATCTATAAACGTCACCATAACTTATCAAACATTTTCTGATGATATTAATAAATCATCACTAAATGTTATGTATTTTGCTATGATATTATCAAACGTCACCAAAAGGTCAATATTTAGTAACGAAACTCATAATTTGTCGCAAAACCTTAAATATCAAGCATTCAATGACGAAATATTAAAATCGTCACTTAATGTTTCACATTCAGTGACGAATTTTTAAAAATGTTGCTAAATGTATAAATTTGATGATGATTTCTAAAAATTGTTACCAAATGATTGAAATTTTCATAAATTATTAAACTAACATTTTTATAATCTATCATAGTCAAGATATGTTTTATTGGAGATTTTATTTGAATGTTTACAACATGTAACAAAAAAATGTCAACATAATATTAGGTGTTAAACAGTAATATTGATTAATTATTAGTATTTACAAAATTAGCAAAAAAAGTTATAAAAATGTTTATTAATTTTATGAATATAATAATATGATATATGAGAACAATACAATTATAGAATAATACAGTAAGAACTTTGAATTAGAAGTTACCCAATCCATACACTCAAAAAACTATAACAATAACAGTCAACATTTAATAGTACGCAACTTGACCCCTAAGTGGTAGATATATTGTTTGACAAATTATTACAGATACAACAATAAATAAACTTTAAAGCTGAGTTCAGTTGATTAACTCGTTAACTGACAATAATATAATTATTTTTTAAGATCCCAAGTAATATGAAAGTCGGTAAAGGTAAATAAGTCCCCTATGTCTGGATTTCCCAGAAGGGTCCTTGCACGTTCGAACGCACTAATTGAAATAGTAACAGTTGTTCCCTCAATAATAGGGTTTTTTATACCCTTTTGCAACAGCTTTTCCGCTATAACTAACTGAGACGAGGATACAGTGAATAATTCACTTGATTTAGTACCTAAAACATAAACAATATAGAAGTTAGATATTGTCATATTAGTAAACCGTTGAATTAACTGAAATTAGAGTGACATGCATACGTGCATGAGCAGACGAAGTATTCAGAATTGATGAATTTTCCCAATCAACTGGATTTTCCTAATCCTTTACGGAGTCTTGTGACATCGCTCCCGCCTCCTTGGGCATACATGTCACCTTTGAGACTGAAGGCAGCTTAAAACAATATGTACTATAAACCATCAAATGTGAATATATATAATAGCTTCATAAAAGGAAATGACATGTACATAATAAGGAAAGTGACGTTCGGATCATACTAAATACCTTGAAGCAGAAGATCCACCATGGAAGGCTTACGATAATTAGTATATAAACTAGAGATTTCTTTGTCAGTGTTGGTTTGCTCAGCAGGGACAATTTTGCCACATTCCTTCCAACGGTATGAATTAGTGTGATCTGGAACTAGTCTCCATGTCGACATTCCTTCATGTGATTAAATGTTAAATGTCAGTAGGAAGATGTGTTTAAAGAAATAACAAAGATAGACAGTAAATCATCTTCAAAACACAACCATAAACACAACTCATACATCAAATGCATAATTAAGAACTCATAATAAACACCTAAAGGGTTTTAGTGAATAATCACAATAAGCATGAAGTCATATAAGATATAAGTACTAAATAATGCATCTTTTCCAATGATCGAGCCCCCTAAATCAGGATAGTAAAATATATTGTTGGCACAATCTACCTATTTTGATTTGTCCAAGAAAATATGTTGGCCCCGAATCTCGGATCCTATTTTGTGGCGTCAAAGCACCAAAATCAAAGTATTTTTAAAATAAAAATAATTATATATGAAATTAAGATCAAAATAAAAAGAATTTAATTTCTTGGTAGGAGTAAGAACAAATACACAAACAATTAAAATAAAATAGCCTAAAATAAAATAAATATGAAAATAAAATAAAAGAATTCACAGAGGGAAATCAAATAATAATAAAAATAATATAATATAATGAGAAGTCAAAATTGGGGAGTAAAACAAATAAATCAACTTATGGATTAATGAATAAAAAGGAGAAGAGGAAGAAGCAAATGTCACGGGTGTGAGTTTTCATTTCTCACGCCCGTTCGTGACTTTTGATGAACAGTGGCAGAAAAGCACGATCGCGACTTTTAATGAATAGTAGAAGAATATGAGGTTTGTCACACAATTGCGACTTTCTAGCCACACACACCAACTTACGACGAATATTAGATTTGTTGCCAAAGCATGTCGTTTTGTGACGAATATTAGTATAGTCACAAAATGTGGCCTATTAGAATAATATAACTATGTCATTTTTCACCTTTTGGCAAACTTATTGGCAATTATGATTATATATCGTAGCTAAAGGTTTGCATTTCACGACGATTCCTGGATTGGTCGCAGAAAGTTACAACGTTAAAAAAAATTAAGTGTCTGACAAACGACGTCGTCCCACTTCAATTTTTATCAGACCTGCCTTCGCCCTCTTTTCCTCCTTCTCCCTCCCTCTCGTCACTATTCTCTCTGAAATTCCTACGATTTTTCCTATGATTTCTTCAGCGCATCCCTCTCCATTTCTTGTCCATTTTTGGCCTCTATCTTCAGTTGTGGATTGTTCTTCATCGCATGTGGTAATTTTGTTTCATTTTTTTGGGTTTGGTTGTGAAAACTCGAATTCGAAATTGTGTTTATTGTCTTCGAATTTTTGAGTTGTTTCCATGAATTGAGATGCTATATTGTTGGGTTTGTGTTACATTGCATTAGGGATGGTGAAGAAAGGGTTAAAAATGAATGACTTATTGAATACGTGTGTGTTTTATGTTCAGCTCATATGGTGTTCAATGAAAGTCCTCACCCAACCTAAATGTGATAAAACGTGATATTTATTGTTTATGATTCAGTGCTATATATTGTTCATGATTCAAACCCCTTGGCTTATACTTAGAGACTTTGATGGCATAATTTATGTTTATGAAACTTATTGTTCCAATTTAATGTCAAAACAATATACTGATAATAATAGATAATAAACTCTGAGATAATAATTCTTAGTCAATTAAACTCTTAGATAATAATAATAGATAATAAAATTATCTTACAAACAGATAAAGACAATACTCAGGATGACTTCAATGACAATGACGATACTTTGTTGGAATATATTAGTGACAAAGAATCTCTCGATAATGTACTTATTGATGATAATTTTCTTCATCTTGATCATAATGATTGAATGTAAGTTTCATTATTTGTATTATTTCAAATTTTATTAAGATAATTGATTTATGTTGTTGATGTTTTAGTTATATTAATTAAGCATAGTTTTAATGTTTCACAAAATGTTAATTTTATTTTGCAATTATAATTATATGTTATGTTCTTAATTCATTTTACACAGGTTCATTATAATAGCACCTGGTCAAAACAAAAGAAAGAGGGTGGTCATAGCACATGAAGTTTCTCCCACAGATCAACCAGCAATTCCATCATGAAATGAGGGAAGTCAGCATCAACAACCTTTACCAACATCGTCTGGTAGTGATGAGGGATCTTCAGGTATGTTTTTTATAACCAAACATATTTACGTTTTTGCTTTGATTACATGTTCAATGTGTTTTTATCATTATATACTTTTTTAGGTTCCAATACTAGCCTCAAAAAATACGATAGAGGTAAGATAAAAGGAGTTGAGTTGCAACGGATAAATGTTATAATGAATTCCAAGTTGTCAGTGACGATTGACCCGACCCAAGGGCACCCAGTAAATAAGATCCAAACTGTAAAGCTAGCCAGTAAGTTGGGCATCGTTGTTCGAAATGAGTTGCCTTGCCTTCAGCATGTTAGCCAGTTGAAGGAAGACAACTTGCAGCAAAATACTTTAGATAAAGTTTCGGTAATATTTCAATTCATTTAATCATATGTATTGCAATTTTACTTAACTATATTAGTAACTTATCTAATACGTGTTTTTACAAATGAAGCTCAATATCATTGATATCGACACACCTGAGGTTTCATCAATGTTAGTTCACTATTGAAACAAAAGGTGAAGGATCACTGATATCGACTTCATAAATATTATCAGTTTTTTCCTTCCAATGAAGAGGCAAGCAGACATATATCGGAACTAGAGACTGAAGAAAATTGGAATCAATTGTGTGATTATTGGGCTTCAGCGAAGGTTCAGGTTTGTTGTTGTCCTCAGGTATATTTCCTTCTATTAATTATGGTTATAGATCTCATAACAACTTCTCTTAATTTAGGAAAAGTGTTCTAAAGTCAAGGCCAACAAAGCCTTAATGAAGACTCCTCATAACACTAGCTCCAGATCATTTATCGTTGTCCGACAACAAATAGTAAGTGTAACGTTTTCAATTTATTTTTCTATTTTTAATACAATAAATTCTAATTGTTTATAATTTTTTAAATACATATTATAGAGTCAAACAGAACTCCAAGGGCAAGAGTGTGATAGGATCACATTGTATAAACACGCACACTACAAGGAAGGTCAAGGTTGGACATCTAAAGAGGCACAAAGTAATTATGTAAGTACAAATAAATTAATATTACAATTTATTTTTCTATATAATATTAACTGATAATTTTTTAGTTAACTTGATTTTCTACTTGACATTGTAGGACAAGATGCAGGAATTGTTGCTGACGTCATTGGCTGAGGGAAATCAGCCCAATATCGATGACATTTGCAACAATGTCATTGGTACACGATTGAGCTATATCAAGAGTCTTAAGTATGGCCCTAAGCCTGTAGGTGCCTCTTTGTCACAACCAACATATGTCACGCATCTTCAAAAGGAGAACCAGGCACTGAAGAGTAAATTACTATGTACAGAAGACAAGTTAAATCGTAATGTAAAAGAAGTTAACAAGCTTAAAAAATTAGTTAAACAAATGTTAGGTTCTGCAAATATTAGTGGTAGTGACTTAGATAAAAACTCTTAATTTGTAAATGATGTGTAAATATTTTTTATATAAATTGCATTCCATTTTATATTTTATCTTATTTCAATTTATTATTATTTTAAATTATGTCAGTAACATTAATTATAAAATGAATAATATTAATATTTAAAACTGTCTTAAAATTGTAATAAATTCAAAATAAATTCGTTTTTTACATTTATAATAATAATTAAATTTTAAATTAAATTTTGCCACTAAATTGCAACATCTCGTTACTCATGTTAAGACTAGAATAGTAACTTATGAGAAATTTATGAGAAAATTAGGAAAATGCATATCATGCATAATGTGATATACACGCACACGATATTATTGCTTTTGCACATATACAAATAATTGTACATGCATTTATGACATTATATAAGTACATGTGCATAAAGGAATACTTACGTTAGTGCAAAAATGTGATATATTGTAAATGTGTTGTGTATGTTTTAGAGGAGCACATCGGACGCTAGTCGAACATTGTCGAACCATCTAGGCAATAACTTCTTGAAGCGTACTGTGAGTCAACCTAGATAAATTTCCTAGGATTGATTTAATTTGATTTGTTAAGCTTCCAATTATTGAACTATTGTGATTGTTTCTTAATTCCGGACTTAAAGTACGAGGAGTATATATTTGGGACTGTATTGGAATTGTTCTGATTTGTTTGATAATTCTGGTTGTATTATGCTATGTGAATTCTCAACGAAAGTTGAATGCCGAACTTGGGTCCAATGATTATAAAATTTTGACTGTGCTTTATACATAACTGTGATAAATGGTAAATTCTAAATTGATGTATTTCATAAAATGCATGCTCAGATAAAGACGTTATGATCAGAGTGGCCAATATCAAGCGCTTGCACGTAGAGCTTTGCTCCGTGATATATATTTCTGACTGAGCCTAATAGGCCAATATTTGTATATGTGACAAGCACTTGGTCACAACATTAATAACGAATGTGAAGTCTCATATGCATCTGTATGTGTTTATATATGATCTAATTCACATTGATTAAATGATGTGCCATGACAATGTGAGTATTTGAAATATTCATGTTCTGTATGAATAATTGTGAAATATGTGACTTGTGTATGTGAATCTGGTGAAATCATCAATGATGGTTTATTCATTGAGTTCGCAAAACTCATAAAACAAATTACAACGTGACTTTTCAAGTACGAGACAGGAGACTTAGTGTTTGTTCTGGATTAGAAGAACATTTTGGACTAAGTTATGACTCATAGGTCTGTTAACTGACGTTAGAGAGTTATAGCTTTTATTTTGTAGTTTTTGTCAGAACCTGTATGAGGTTTTGTAAATATTCGTCTAATGGAAACAGTGTAGACTTTGTGAATGAATGCAATGAATGGTTTTAAAATTTGATGACTTCTGATTATATTAGATGATGTCATGTGTAAGTTGGATTTGTTTTTTCTCTAACATGTGATTATCATAGGATATGTACTTGAATATTCTTGAATGTTTGGGTATATACCTAGTGATAGTGGGATGTTGCATAAATAATATTAGCTATCAAAACAAATTCGTCACAAAAGTCTTAAAAATTGGAAAAAAATTAAATTAATTCATTTTTGGCAATTATAATAATTATTAATTCAAAATTAACTTTTGTCACTAAATACTATTAACTACCAAAAAATTTCGTCACAAAAGCTCATTAGCTACGTATATAGACCGTCGCTAAAAGTCTTTCGCTACAACAACATAATAGTAGTGAACACTATTTTGCTACTAAAAATAAAATCGTCACAAAAACCTATTAGTTACCAAAATTAATTCGTCGCAAAAAGTTATTACCTACATTTACGGAACGTCTCTAAAAATATTTCCGTATAACAGGAACTTAGTAGCTACAACTGTTCTTCTGTTACTAAAATTAAATCGTCACTAAAAACAGTTACCAACAAATAGCCTTTCGTCGCTAAAAATTTTTATCTACGAAAAACAAATGTCGCACATAGCTATTCACAACGTTTTATAATATCGTTGGTTATACTTATTACCAGTGAACTTTCTTTGTCGGAAAAACTTTTTAGCGATGACTTTATGAAAACATTGCGGATGTTGTTTTGATACCGAGATTCAGAGACAATTCGGACAACGATATATTTTCGTTGCACATGAGTATTTGTGACGATTTTTTGTTCTTTAGCGACATTAAATTTTATCACTAATTGTCCTGTTTGTTGTAGTGCCTCTTACGATCATGGCACCGTGCCATGCTTTGTGCTCCTGTGCGAAGAACCCAGGGCTACAAGTGAATTCGGTAAAATTTCCCAAAACATGGGACCTTTCGACAGGCACCCAAGCATGATTCCATACCAATCTCATATTCGGCAGATAATATGCTTAGGACAACAAAATGGTACATGTCTTATTCTAATTCTGTATAATTTGCTATTGATAATAAGTTGATATTTCCTCTAATTTGTGCAGACAATCATATCTCTTATCATACATACTCTTAACTCACAGGTCATGTGCCTAATAATAGCTATCATCTGTCATGTAAAGTTTCAGTCAATAAAACATGATAAAATGCCGAAATAACAATTTAACAATAAACATAATTTTGTTATTACTTTCATACAAGCATTAACATCTGGCTTCAAATTGCCTCTCTAGCTTTTATTCACACTTTTATCTCGAGTTCTCTTGTAATTCTCTTTTTACTTTTGTGAAAAATGACGATTGAAGTCGTCAAAAACTATTTGTGAAAAGAGTCTTGGAGATCAACCAGCCAATAATAAAGGTTTTACCAACTCTAAGTATCTTCTTAAGAGTAACAGAGAATTCTCTTATGTTTATGTAATCTCTTAAATCGATTCGATCCCATATGATAATAAAAACTTATGATTAGAGATAATAATAGGTTATGTATGATGGAGTGCCTATAACCCAAGTTTGGCATGAAAATACATTTTTACTTTGGGTTCGATATGAAGTTCGATTGGACTCACCATTTCAATGCAAATCGGAACTTGATCGAATTTTGAGGGTCTAAAATATGATCAAACTAAGCCAATTTCGAAAAACCCAAAACATGCTATTTAGTTTGTTGAATCAGATGTGTTGCAATTAATGTTTAAAGTCAAACTTGTGATTTTGAAAGCAATTAGCCAATCAAACCAATATAAGAACCTTAAAAGCAGATCATGAAACAAAAATCTCATGTACAGAAACTAATAATGTTCAGTTTTGTTTCTTTGCATTTCATTTTCTGAACTAACTTTTAGAATGTAACAATGGAAACGAGAAAGCACCATGGAATTGTAGATCTTATTATAGGTCTAGGAAATGATTGCTCGTCGTTAAAACGTCAATGTAGTGAAATGTAACATTGAAAAGGATCATAGTTGTATATAATGATGCATTCTATACAGAGAGGGGTGGATTACATGTACCGGCAGTGCATGTTGGGTAAGCAGATGGGCTCATGGACGCGCAATTCCCCATGCGCCGGAACTTACAACGTGGGTTGTCATTGACTATGATTAGTCAAAGATAGTTAATATAACTTTTAATACTCAAAAGTTCCCTTTTTTTTAAGATGAAATTCAAAGAGAAAGATAAGTAACCAAAATTGAGTCACGAGCTGACAATGATATCCCCTTTTTACAAAGTAATATCTTTTTTGGAGCATGCATATATAAAAATTGTCCCACATTTAAGATTTATTCAAGTACATCCATGGAATATTTGAGAGGGTTTAGTTTTGCCAAGTAGAGACTAGAAACCAAACAAGTGGATGGGCCATCTTGATGAGATCTATAGCCATTGTTGGTTTTGCAACGAACTTTTCAAGTAATGGTGTCTTATCAGAAATAGAAATAAATCAAGGATGTTTCTGTGGGTGTGTGCTGTCTAACATTTCAGCTTTGGATCCTAGCAATCATGAGTCGGACGATTCTGAATAGTATGAGCTCGATTATAATCATTGAGGACCAAGGCACAATTGTTCATAATTGCTGTATACATGATACAAAAGTGGATTTTGAGTTTGGGGGATGAAAATGAACATGGAAACCAGTTCACCACACTTAGAAGCAATGGAACTGGACTTATCACAAACAACAACCATGATATAAGGTCATATTTCAGATACTGGAAATCAAGTTGGCAAAAGCTCCAGAATTTAATCACTGATCAGCTGAATCATAAATGTTACATATATACACACACATACACGCTTTCCTTTTTGACTGAAACCAAAGAGAACATACTCGTATACAACTAACTAGCAGGAGGGATAGGGAAAGCCTCTTTTTGCTATCTTCAGATAAGAAGATGCTGAATACATGAGTTACAAGGTCGCAACTACTTCAAAAGAATGCCAAAGGTAAAGCTAATCTAATCATAAATCCATGCTTATTACCTCCACGCAGTGGAAAAAGAAGAGGCTGGGCGTAATGTTAGCACTTAAAAGAGTGAGTGAGATCAGTCCTACATGTCTTGTCAGGCTGCTGGTAGTTGAAAACCTTTTACTTGTATTATATGTGTTCTCAAGCTACAATCTTTGACCTGTTTATGGATGGATATCAAATATTCATTAATAAATGAAGAAGAACACTGTATGTCAGTCGTAGCAGAAGAAACTATCAGCTTACCTGCATGGCTGTTAAAGAGGACAAAAAATCTTTACACTGTTCAAGCAAAACTCTTTCCTTGGCAGTCACATTCACAATTTCAGCCACCAAAGAATTCGTTTCCTCCACCTGTAAGTGCAAATGGTTTTTGATATGGAGATATTTGTGCCACAAACTATCCAATTGAACACAACAAATTACTCGTCAGAACACTGGAACCTCGTCAAATTAACATTTAGGCTACTATTACAGAGATTACTCTCAGCCTCTACAACATTTTCTTTCTGAGAAATTAGCAAATTAAAATCTTCTAATACTATGGAAAGTTTCAGAGAAATTAAAAGGCAAAGGTGCCTTTTTTAATTCTCATACCACTGGGGCTGCATGTAATTGACCATAATGAAAACAATTTCAGCTGCAGAAAATTAATGTAAAAGCCAGTCTGGTCTAGAACGCAAAATGGTAACCCAGCTTTAGAATTTCCACCCACAGTCCTTTCAGACCTCAACTAGAGTTATAAAACCAAGTTAATTATGAACTTTCTCGCTGCCGCTCGAGTTAACTAACTTAAAGATCAATAGTTATCGAACAATTCAAAGCTGGGAAATTGATCAGTGTTACATCATTCCATTAACATGGATATCCTTTAGCTTTTAAGTTAATTATAAGCCATAAGTTATCTACATTAACTCAACATTAACCTTTGTTGTGAAAACCAACTTGCCACACTTTCCAATGCCTAGGAATACAGATGACGAATTGATATTAACTACACATAACTTCTTGATTTTGAAAGACAAGTACCCAGAACTTCTTACTCGACCCCGTTCTAGTTTAAATTCATACTATCCAATAAAAATAATGAGTTACCTTTGGGGATGATGAGCATATGGAGGATGCCATTGCTTGCATAACATCAACAGCTGAACTAATAGCATCATTCAGATTGTGTACATCAGCCTGTAGCACAATCGTTAAAATATAGGTTTTTCAACTCCACTAAAAGCACCCTGTTTAGCCTCAAAGATAAAAAATGTAGGCACTTACAACAGCTTTCCCAACTACAGGAAGACGAAGAGTGCTTGCCTTCAAAGCTTCGGTTGCTCCTTCCAAAGAATTAGAGTGATCTCTATCTAGATTTGACCATTCTTCTAAATGAGAAATCTACATTTTCAAGAACAATGACTTTCAGCTAAGACAGAGAGAAAATTTCCACTATAGAACCAGCCAATTGAAAGCTGAGCACAAAAGTAGTACAATAACTTTATATATAAACAATGAATACCAGCAGTGTAGTACAATCAACATCAATGATCAACTATAAATCTTAGATTTCTAGTTGCACCATCATAATCTTGTTCTACAGAAATATCATTACAAATTAACATCAGTGATCAACAATAAATCTTAGATTTCTATTTGCACCATCATAATCTTGTTCTACAGAAATATCTTTACAAATTGCTGGATAAATGATGATTTACTGCTCTTAATATGTCTAGAACTGGGGATGCTGGAATGAGTTTAAGTAACAGTTAAGTGTTCTCCATCTGGTCGACTAAGGCATGGTAAGTGACCCAATGGAACATAATCACAAAATCGTTTGATCCCTAGACAGAACACTCTTTGGAATCTCCTAGCTTATGTGATAGCTCCACAATATTTTGAGGAACAATGTTTCCAGACAGAATAATTTCTAGGTCTGGATTGAATAGCAACTGAATTTCCAAAGGAGCAAAAAAATTCCCAGAACAAGGAAAGGTCTTTTGGGCCATAATTGGCAGGTCGAAACAGGAAAAGAAGTATCCCACAGACTTTGTATGCAAACAAAAATACTGGGGAAGAACTTCCAAGGAGAACAAGGGACGGAGAATTAAGCTTGTATGAAATTATCAAGTCCCAACGGGATATAGATACATAGAGAATTAGCTAGTCTTAAACTTTCGTGATGAATATTAAGTTTGAATTTATCTTTGTTGACCACTGAATAAAAAATCAAATAAAAAAGCATAAGCAAGAGATGGTCACCAGAGCTGAAGGCAAGAAACAGGGCAGTACCCCATGGTTTTGGCCAAGAACCAGAAAAGGTCAAATCTGGTATGATAACAAGTATGAACACTTAAGTGATTTCTTTTCTCTAAGTCCATTAATTCCCATCCGAAATGCTAAAGAGAAGGTACTGCTGAATCCCCTTTTTTCAAGAATCCCCCTCCTAGAAGTTTAAGACAAAGTGTCCTGAGATTTGGTGGAATGGCAATATATTTTTCTACATGAATGGGTATAAACAATTGTAGAGAAAATTCACCACAAATTTCAGCTTATGTCATCATAGAGATTCAGAATATTTGTGCGTACAATTATTGTGATGAAGATGATCTAATTGAATACAAAATACAGATAAAGAATAATATTGAAAACAAGTAAAATACTAAATTAAGTCATACTGAACTTACTTGTCCCTTGAGGATACAAGTTAACTTCAGTTTTTGCCTCAGCAGTAAAAGCTTGATTCTTTTAAGAGTGACAGAATGTCGGAGTTCTGAAATAGTCACCCATGCATTCCACAAAATTTTCTGATGCAAAAAAGTAACATTAGATCTGTAAAATTACTAGAGTTATCTCCTATACTGGTTTTAGTATCAAAGCATATCAAACATAGAAGCCAGTGTTGGTAACAAGTAGACATAAAAGAGCCAAAATGAAAAGAAAAAGCATACGACAGAATCAATAACCGAAGTAGAATCTTAAGTGAAATGATGGAACTATCTCTACGGAATGTTAGACTTGTAAGCATTTAGATACACTGATTATTAAAGCCCTTTTTCTTCAGTTTGGTTCCCAGGCCTTGGTCCCAAAATGCATCTCAAAAGGAGTTGCTGGACTCTGAAGATAGTTAACAGTCAATCAAAGCTCAATCGTGTTAATTGTGTATTTTCAATCCCATAGGGGTTAACAGTTAAACTAAAACTACTTGATTATTTTTTTATTAAGAATATCATGTGTTGTTTACCAGCAATTAACCCTTGTTTTAGAGATCCTGGCTAAAGTGAGAGCATTGTCAACTTTAAAATATCTAATAATAAGTTATAATATTAAGACAAGGAACGCCCATTAAGCAATTTATTGTAGACACCAATTATTCTGTCCATGATACCCGGAAGCATAATGCCAAAGTCAGAAGAACATACTAGTACATTGACAAGCCAGTATTTCGCAACTGGTTGAAAAATAAATCCCATAGGATTAAGTAGATAAAGAGCTGAAATCAACATGTACAAGATGTAATCTTTTTTAACCACCTGACTTCCCCACCACCAAGAGCCTGGACAAACTAAGAAGTCGTCCCACTACCCAATGCAGTGTGTGTGCATGATATACAAGGATGTCTACTTTCTAGTCTGTATGATATGTAAACTCCCCAGAAAACCTAAAGAAAAAGGGCTTAGAGTATCAATCTTTTAGTTTCCAATATTGATATATAAATCATAAACTTATACTCTATGGTATAACACAAAAGACGCTTCTCAATCAATATTACTAGAAAAATCCATAAATCTCATTTGCAAGCTTAATCTCCACAAAATGTTAGTGAGCAGTATATCATATACCCAATCTATAGTGTTTCCATTAACTATAGTTTCTCTAGACCTCTCCAGTGTTGGGCAAAATCCTAAGAAAGGATAAGAGCATGCAGTTAATATATGTGTTCTCCAAACCCGTTTGGGCAAATAGAAGCTTTGCGAATCTCTAAGCTTCAATGTTTTACTGAATTTAATCTGTTGTCGACCCTGAGAGAATATATAATGTCAGTGCAAAGTCAAACATGGATTATAACAATCTATACTATAGCAACAACCTCTTTAAAGTACTGCAACAAGCTTAAGCCCAAAACCTTTAACTTTCTAGAGCTTGGTCATTAACTCGAGCACAAAAATGCTAGACCCTAGATCCATCCTAGCCATGAAGATGGCATACCATCTTTCCCTAATGGATTTTCAGAAGATGGCATAAATGAAAACTGTTACCACAACCTAGTTCCATTGAGTCCTCTGTGGTCTATACCAAGTAAAATTCATCAAAAGAAGAGTGATTTAGCCAGTGATTGTTTAATCTCCAACCACATTAGAGTCTTCCGGTGTTTGAAACCTTCTTTTCAGAAACTCCAACCATTTTGCATACACAAGCAATCAGCTTTATTGATTTAGTTCATCCCTGTGTTGATGTTCCAACTTAGACTTCAACAACTTTGTTTCAAGTTCAAATTTCTTTTCATGCATGTTAAGGATATAAACAACCCATCTTATTCTAAATCAAACATCACAGACACTGTCCATATAGCATAATCTTGTAGCATAGTTTTCATGCGACAGTTTTAGTTGCTATATAATTTCTTATCTCTCAACCATAATACTAATCTACCATGGAACATCCGATTGTACATTTTCACACCACAATGAGATATGTATTCATAAATCACCAACAATGGCGATGTCCACTAAAGCTGTTAACTACATCTGCATGAATGTAGCTAATATTCTATCAACCGGCACTAAACTTGGTACCTAAAAATAGATGCATTACCCTACCTCAGCGGTAAGTGTCTGCACCATGAATGTCGCATCTGCCCTTGCATTTACAAAACGCCACTGCAATTGACGGTTATAAAGGAGCCTCAACGTATGAGCATCAACAATTCGATCCTCCCCCACTTTCCCTCTCCTTACATCAACAGAGAAGCTAAGAATGGATGGCATGCTAATAGGACTACTACTCATTGTTCTCACCCTTGATGGACTAAAAATCCCTCTTGATGGAGATGAAGCAGAAGATGTCCAAAGCTTACTCGGCGAGGCGGACCTAGTTGCTCCCTTAATAGGTGAAGAACCGATCGTTCTTGGGGATGCCATTGGACCATCGTTACTAAATCTTTTAGCTTGCACCATCTTTGAAGAAATACTCATTCTAGAAGCAGGACTAGTAGATAACGGCGATCCCGGATCCTGCAAGCGTCTTAATCTGCTATTAGTTTCTTGCCAAAACTTCGCAGAAACAAGAATGCCACGTGCCCCACTTTTTGCCTTCAAAATGCCACCACCACTACCAAATTCTTGAACCCCTGAAGTGCTTCCAGAAGACACACTATCACTATCAGATGCAGTGAGATCGCCAGTAAAAGAAAACTCATTTACTGAATTGACATCATGACTTTGCCTAGCACTGCCCAAATCCAAGCTCAACCTTCTAGTGTCATCAACCATCATTGATTGCTGCAATGACTTGAACCCCATAAAACCAGATCCCGTCCTCAACTTATCACCGCTGCCATTAGAATTCAAACTCCTAGACAACTGCAGGTTTCTCTCCCTCGAACCCGAATTCTCCTCTCGGTTCCTACTAGGCCACCTATGTTGCTCCATCGGCCTCGAATTCTCTACCTGATCTCTCACCGGAGTAGCCCTCCTCCTCTCCGGAGTGGTTTTCCTTCCACCATTTTGTGGTGTTACAGCCTTCGTTTTACTAATCGGAAGCGAAAAGGCCTCACCTTGAAAAGACACCGACAAACTACGAGACGAAGTGATCAACATCTTGGTGGCAGTAGACATTTCAGTGGCATTGCTTTGTTTACTTTCTTGGTTTGGTGTTGCTGGCCTTTGGTTGACAGGCCGTCTTCTATCCACAGACTGGGATCTTCTGGGTCCCAAGAAAGATTGAGACTTTGGCGTCGGTGTGTGTTGTGGGCCGGAATTTGTAGAGCGTGAAAGCAAAGGTGAAGGGAATCTCTTTGAAACAAATGAAGATGAAGAAGTTGAAGAACTAGTAGTAGTTGTGGTAGTAGTAGTACTAGTGTTAGATGTTGAAGGAGAAGGTGAGAGGTACCTAGAAGGCACTTGTTTGCCTCTGGGTTTTTTGTTCGCAATGCGAACACCATTGTTGTGTTGTTGGTCTCTTTCGGAGGGTAAAAGTGGAGGTCTTGAGGTCTGATTTGGGGTTTTCTCAGTAGCAGAAGCTGCTTGTGAAATGGCAGCCACCATCATTTGTGAAGAGAATGTGAAATCTGCTCTCTTTGGCTCCTCACATTGCCTCTTGAAATGTGTGCTTTCTTCTCACATTAAAGCGACAGTTTTTAGTGGTCTCATGGTCTAGAACCCTGCAAAAGGAACAAGAATGAGCATAAAGTTTACACCTTTAGCAAGAACTTGAAGCCCCAGGAACTGGCCCATGATCCTGCATTTTCACTGCAAATGCTTTCTGGGTTTTAGAGAGAGAAATAAAGGGAAAGCGAGAGGGAAAGAGAGACAGCGAGTAGGTGAGAGGTGAGATTGGAGTGGAGAGTCACAGGTGGGCTGTTTCAGTTTTGGGTTTTGGTGAACTTTGGAGAGACGTTATGTAACGTAAGTTAATTTAATCATACCTTTTTTCTAACTCCCAATTATTACTGCAAAATTCTCCCTCGGGCTATTACTAATTTCTATCATCAACTCTCAATTATAGCTGTCGTGTGGCTCTGCTAACAAGTAACGAAATTTTCACTACCTACTACCTTTTATCAACTTTATTGTACACAATTTTATTTGAGGGTTTAGTTTAAGGGATTGGGAATAAAAGAATAAAATAACTGTAAAAAATAATATTTATTTTAAAGTTTTCAATTCTAGAAAAATAAATTTATCTTATTAAATTTGAGAATTTATATTTACTAAACTCATCAAGAAATGTGGGTATCGAGTTTTCATTTCAATCTAAATTTTTATCACGTTTATTTTTTACTCTTTTATCCGCAACTTTTGCCTTACCATACTCTTTATTTCCTTATCGCCTTTCGATTCTTTACGATCTCCCATCCTGCCTTATCGCGTCTCATCAATGAAGGAATTTTTTATTCTGCGCCTTTAGGTATAAACTAAACATCATTTTTTTATTTTTCATACCCATCTTCATCCTCTTCTACTATTATACTCATATCTATAGACAACCTCGTACTCAAACCAAACGCTTAGTAAAATTCAGAAAAATATATGGATGAGATCTTATAAAATAAAACTAGTATAAGTTAGTGGGTACAGAAAATTTAATCCTTACTAACAGGTTTAATTAAAGCCCATAAGTTTTTACATTTATTAACTAAGTTAAACCGATAAGATAAGAAATTAAGATTTAAAATTTTCAACTAGTATTTGACCATCGTAAAATCAATTAAGATTAAATAAAATTAAAGAATTTAAAATATAATTGAAAGAGATTATATTTACTTATCGAGAATTTAAATTTTAATTAAAAAATATTATTAAATCGAAATTAATTGATTTATTTAATTATTTTAGTTTATAAAAACTTATTCGTTAATAAAAATTGACTAATTAATTAATTTGTTATTAACTAAAAAAGTTATTAAAATAAATCGGACCAGAAAGTTAAAAATCAAACCAAAAAATTTAACCGTTCAAAATTTTTACAATTGAATCAACCAAATCTGTTAGGTTTTTTAATCATTGCTATTTACTGTATAAACTTTAGGAGGGCTTGTGATGATATGTATAATTAACAAACTAAATAGAAGAAGGTATTAGCAAATGATTATATCTTTGAACCTAATTACGTAGCAAAATCATGTGATTAAGTGTTAAATCTTCTGGTTGTTATTATTGCTCCACCTATAAATCGCCCTCTTAACTAACGCTTGATGGTTCACTGCAAAATACTTCTCAACTATTCACAATTGTTCTCTACGTTTTATGTACTTAAAATGATGGAATTATAATTAATAACTAATTACAAATCCATACTTTCTATTAATATATTTTATAAATAAAAATTCACCTATTTTTTATTCTAATTTATATAAAGTATAAGTTAATTTTGTAACAATCATTTATTAAATTGCATAGTTTTATAATATAAATTTATAAAAATATTACTAGTATAATTGAATTTTAAATTAATTAAGTATTATGCCTATATATATATATAAAGAATATTAAAATATGATGGTAAATAAAAATTAATATATTGATTAATAAAATAATATATTAATTCATAATATAAAAAGAGAAATACTAAAATAATACATATTTAATTACTTAATATAAAATGAGTAATTTTTAATATCACAAATACAAAACATTAAACATTATACTTTTTGAGATTAACTCATTTTTAAACTAAGAAATTTAAAAGCATAAAACTTTATAAAGTTAGAATGTGAAATATTTTTTAAAAATTAATAAAAAACTTCAAAATTTTTCTTTGTCCTGTTTAAATATGTGGATGAGATAAGATGGAGCAGAGTAGGAACTGGTTAAGGAAAACAGAACCTGTGTTTTTAACATACTTCGCCTGCTAAGTTTCACATGAAGGAAATCCATCGTATACAATATTTTTAAAAATCGTATCAAATTTTAAATTAGCAATACAGAAGGTTTATAGTTTAAAAGATTCAATTAATATTAAATTGTCATAAAATAGGCTAAAAATTAAATAAAATTTAAAATTTAAAATATTATTAAAAGAGATTTTTTTATCTATCAAAAAATTTAAAATTTAATTGAAAATAGAAGTTGTTAAATGAAAATTAATTAATTTATTTTAATTTATAATAACTTATTAGTTAACAAAAATTGATCGATTAATTAATAAATTAATCAATTTTTAACAATAAAATTTATTAAAATAAATCGAATTAGAAAGTGAAAAATTAAATAAAAAATTATACTACTTATAATTTTTATGAATAAACTGATCAAATTAATTAACTTTTTAAAAC
>JANQBM010000221.1:37563279-37573508 GCA_025594535.1 Erythroxylum domingense
TATTAAATTAAACTATTCATAATAATTATTAAAAATTAATATATCAAATAATTGAATAATATATATTTAGTTAATAAATAATACATCATATTATGACAAAAAAGAAAGAGAAAACAAAGACCACTTTTATAGTTTTCATAATTTTTTGAAAATTGGAAAAAACCAAAACTAAAACTAAAGAAAGAAAATAAAAACTCAGACAAAAATATTTTTTTTACTAAATTTGAAAAAAACAGAAAATTAAAAAAAATAAAAATAAAAACGATCAAGCTCAATTCTAGATTCAAATGGTATTATATTAATGAGAGTTCCAAATTAAAGAATCTAACAACTTTATTAGTTTGGCTCTTAATAAAATATGCACTCACATGACATTAGTATTTGAATTTAACCTACACCTACACCCTAAGATGACAAAGCTCAATTCTAAATGATTTTTTTAAAAATTATTGATTCAGGGATAGCAATTAACCGACCCATAAGTTGGCCTTTTTAATTTTTTAAAATAATTTTAAAAAAATTAAAAGTGTAAAATAATATTTTTTAATTAAATTCGGGCTGAATTATTTAAGATTAGGCCTATCTAAGATGTAACTCTTATAAACAAAACGACATTAGTTGAGCTTTAAGTCAATCTAAACCTGAGTCTAACTCATAGCTAATTTTATTGAAAATACTTGAATCGGACTCGTAGGTCAGCCCATTGCCTTTTCTAATTACAAGCTACAAAATTACAACGTTTACGTTGCATTTCAAAACATTAACTACTGAAACTTGCAAAACAGTCTCTGAAATACGTTACTGGGTTGAAGATTAACAACAGTAACTTGCTAATTACAACGTTTACGTTGCATTTCAAAACATTAACTACTGAAACTTGCAATTCAGTCCCTGAAATACGTTACTGGGTTGAAGATGAACAACAGTAACTTGCTAACCAAAGTTAATGTTGTACATACCATTCCAAAGTAAGTGCTATATAAATTGATTAATTTATATTTCTACTCAAATGAACGTAGTAAGTACTAGCTACATTCTTTGTACATATCCCAGACCTTAGAGTAAGGAATCATCATTTTTTTTACTACTAAGTTTTTCAAACCAAAAATCATAAGGGCCTAAACTTTGAAATTTTGATTATCCTTGAAAGTTAAACAACCAATCATCCCAAACCTGAATAGGCAAAGTCAAGAAAGGCACCTGTTTAGTGCCTATTTTTGACATGTTTCTACTTTTATTCATTTTATTCTTTATAAGGGTCCACTTTTAATAGTCGTGAAGAACAAAAAGAGGTAAAATAGAGATTTACTTTTATACTTTGGTTAGGACCTATAAAATATTATGAACGACACCGATTGTGAGTAAGACACTCTGACAAGTAAAACATAGATTATGGCCCCATTTGGTTGACACTAAATAAACATTAGAGATAAAGAAAATACTTGATTTTTAAATATTAATGGTCTAATATGATTCATCCTCACATTTCTTTAACATAGATTGTATATGATGAGCTTTGTCATGTATTACATTAAATAAAGGGTTAATTACTAAAAAAATATAAATTTTTGACAATTTGTTAATTATAGCTTGAATATTAAAAAGTAGCAATAAAATGCTAAAATTTTCAATTTTTTAAATTCTAGCTCGAATTTTAAAAAGTAGTAATAAAATGCTCAAAATTTAACAAATTTCAATTCTAATTTGAAGTTAGTGTTTCCATTAAATTGGTTGAAGTGATTTGCTACTTGTTTAAAAAACTTTAACTATTAATACATGACAACTAAAGTTAACATAACCAATAAAAATTAATGAAACGACGTCGTATAATCATATAATTAAAATGACCTAAATTAGATACTCAACTCTGACGAACTTACGCTTTTTTTTTTTCAGTTTGTTCTCTCGACACTTTCACCACTTGATTTTCAGATTATGCAGCTCTGACACCCTCACACTAAGGGCATCAGGAGAATAAATTAAAAACAAAGAACTTATTAATACTGTATGTTATAATCGAGAGTAGTTTAAGGAGTCAGAAGAACAAACAAAAAACAAAGGACTAAAGGCATCAGGAGAACAACATATTACATCATATTAGAATTGAAAAAATTGAAAGTTTGATTATTTTATTGTCACTTTTTAAAGTTTGAGCTATTTTTAAAAAATTAAAAATTTAGACATTTTATTGTTACTTTTTAAAGTTCAGACTATTATTAAAAAATTGACAAAAATTTAAACTTTTTTTGATAATTAACCCTTAAATAAAATGAAGTTGTGACTTGTAAGAACCATATTTAAAATTACAGGACGCCTCTTCAAATTTTGGACATATGAATCCTTCGTTCCCTATACGTACTTATATGTAATAGTTTCCTCCTATGCATAAAAGAGGATAACTTTAATCAATTTATTTGAATTTATAAGAATTTATTAATAAAAAAAGTTATTAAAATTAATTTAACTGAAAAATTAAAAATTAGACTACAAAATTAAACGGTTCAAGATTTTTATGATTAATTTAGATAAATTAGTTAAAATTTTAATTATTACTTATAATTGTTAATTAACAATTTGTTCCCATGAGAATTTTGTGATTATGAAACTAATCTTCCACAAAGGTGACGATTTCTTAAAGGGTTGAAGTATAGAATGCCTTGGTGACTGACAGCTACAAATTTAACGATCGAAGTAAATTAAGATTACTTGGGAGTTGGTTTTTGCTATTCATTTCGCCGAATAAAGTCTTATTGCTCTCGATTCGATGTTTCTTGTCAACAAAGTATCATATCGAGTATGAATTATGAAATGACTAGTAGTGGCGTGGCGTACTCTGCCGTCGCTTTCGATGTGAGTGCGTATAGAAATAATTAAATCTTGACTTACATTAACCTCATTCGGTTTACTGTGTGTCAAAGAAAATAACGACAAACTCAAACTCGAAGTTAATTGCTTTACAAGTTTTTGTTCCCACGAAGTATTTAGGAATGTTAAATTTGGCTCGGTCTAGTTAGATCTATTTTTAGTTTGAAACTTTGAATTGATCAGTTCATGAGTTAAGATTTAGTGAATCATAGATTGGTCCAGTTGTTACTTTCAATACGGCGCCGTTTTGAAAGTTTTAAAAAATAATAATAACAGGCCGATCTAACTCAGCCTGCCCATAATCTGTCGACCCATAATCAGAGTACAAGCCGATGAATTCAAGATTGAGTTGAGTCACGAGCCAATCCATCCCGACTTGCCAAGCCACGAGCCTCCATAATCCGGCCCATTAACATTTTTAAAAGTATTTCACGTGAAATCTTTCAAAATAACAATTATGCGCGTTATTATCAATTATCATATCTTTTTCATCAACTACAGAGAACTTACGTGGTTTTAATTTTTTTGTTTAATTTCTATATTTTAAAATTTTTACATCTTCATAGTAGTGTTTAACTATTATATAAATATTTTCATTATATTGTAATAATTTTTGTTTACTTATAACTCCAAAATAATTTTATATTATAATTTAATAATTTTTGTATTGTGCCATTTTGAGTAAAAATATATAAAAATTAATAAGATAGAATGAAAATTTTGTATGATAATTAAACTATCATATGACTAAGTGATAATTTTTAAAATATGAAGATTGAAATTAAAAATAAAGCCAAATTACAAAGAGTTCTAGTGTGTTTAGCCAAAAAAAAGATTATGTTTAACTTCTTAATGTTTAAATTGCAAGGCAATTCAACATATGTAGTCAACTATAATATTTGTTATAATAACAAATAAATTGAATGCGGAAGAAATCGATATAGCTCCTGTCATTGATGTTTTTTCTTAGAAAGTTTGTATTTTTAGAATTCTTCTAAGCTTTCAGTTTCAAAATTGTTGGTTTATATTTTCAGAAGGGAAAAAAGAGCATAGGAACCCCCAAAAATTTGCAAAAAAAAATATATCAATGTCCTCCTATCAAGCACATTGACATTTACCACAAAAACAAGAAATTAATACTTTCTAATTACATAACAATGGATCATTTATGAGTATTAAATCTAGCCAGAATTTGGACAGAATATATCTCATATTCTCCCACTTAATGTATATGTTTAGTAACGCCAGACTCTTTAAGCCCTTTTTATATTAGTCTATACTTGGAGATACTATTATATATTGACATATATATGGTTGTATATGAGTTAAAAAATGTATTTAAATTCTTTGGGTATTTATGCCAGTGATATATAATGTTATATGCCTTTACATGAACTTAGAGTTCATCGGTATGCGAAATCTTTGAGATTTTTGACATATAAGTTTCTAAGTGTGTAAAATTGAGTTCATTTGATGGATATGACATGATGTGTGTTCTAATGCCTTAGAGGTGATTAGACATGATTTATAGACTTATTGGACATTTAGAAAGCTTAATTTGAAAAGTTGACGTATATAAGGGCTTATTTATAACCTGTTAAAAGTTAAGGGACTTAAATGTAATTTTTCAATTCTTGGAGGACCAATATGTAATTTTATAAAGTTGAGGGGTTTAATTATAATTGGCAAAATTCCGAGGACCAAAATGAAAATAAAAGTTTTGGTCATTCTCAAATTTTGGATTTAATTGCAAATTTAGGAAAGTTTGGAGGGTATAATAGTAATTTCACATAAGCTAAAGACAAAAAGGTAAATTCACCATTTTTGGTCAAAGAAGAGTCAAAATCTAGATCTTTCTTCATTTTGTGGCCATGCACCCTTCATCAAACATTAGAAACACTTTGTTTTAAGCACCTTTCACACTTTTTTTTTATTCTTTAACACAAACCTGGGTATTCTAAGGTAATTTGGGGTCAAGGAACTTAAATCTATCATTAGATTTAAGAAACTCTCAAAGGATTGGAAGATATCACCAAAGAAAAATTTAGATAAATTTTGTCTCATCTCTCTCTCCATTATGATTTTGAGTTTGGTGTTAAGATATGCTGTTCTCCATGCTTGAATATGCATGAAACATGGTTTAGATGAATGAAATGAGTCATGGAGAAGTTTCCTTAAGCCACAACCTTGTGAAATTTTGAATATCTTTTAAAATTGATGATTTAAAGGAACTCTATGATGTTAATTGTGTATGTATAATGTGAATTGATGATAAAAAATGAGGAAGAAATACATTAGAAGGAGGCTTTCAAGTTATGTCTTTGGGTGTTTGATAAAATGCCTAAGTGAACTTGGCTTAGGATTTAAGGATTTTGATAGTGTGCATTGGAAAGAGGCTTTTATGTTTACTTAGAGTAAAGTTGAATTATTGCTTAGATTAATGAGTATTGGCTAATGCGCTTGAATAAAAATGTACTCAATTATGCTTTAAAATGTGTAAGTATTGGATCAAGGCATTAAATGCCTTGAAAAATGCAAAAGAAAGCTTATGTGAATAATAATGGTTGAGTTTTATATACTTATATGATGGTGTATAAATATGAGTTATATGTTTGAGTAGTAAGTACATTACATTTGTATGTATAAAGGCTCTGGAGCTGTGGATCAAGAAGCTCGTACAGAGGATTGTTAAAGTTAAAGAAGTGTACACCTTCTTTTGAGGTGAGTTGGGGAAAAAATATATCTCAAATGGGATTAGGACATCCTAAGACATGCGTGATGATTTATATGTGAATTTTGAACCTAGATAATATATAGTAGAATTGATTGTCAAATAGATGCTAGTATACTTATGTATTTAATAAATGATATTGTTTTGAATAACTCTTTGCACTTAGAGTAGAACTGATGTTTTTATTTCATATTTTGAGGAATGATATTATTTTCAACAAACCTACAATTGAAGTGCAAAGGACAATGTTTTATTTTCTGAAACTACATTTTTGAATAACTTTGCATTTGGATTTCAAAAGATGATTTTCACTATATGAAATAATATTTTGAAGTGAAATAATATTTTGAAACTTACATATGCATAATCGAGTCTTGTATGTTGCATGTATATGTTTTATTTTAGTTTAGAGCCATGACAAGATTCCATTTTATCGGTTGGACCGATAAATAAAGACATGTTACCTTGATTTTTTGTAATTAATATTTGTATATGATTTTTGTGATTAGTGAGGAGACGATTGGCCAATCGTGTGCTGGCCACAACAGATTAAGCGACCCCCGTATCCTTGACGCTAGTACATAAAAGTCGAGTCCTTATAACGACACCATTTTACAGGGCTGGCAGGTGATTGCACACCTAGAGGTCTGATCACCGACAAGGTCATTACCTAGGGTCATGACGCTCTTGTCGACTATAATCTTAACTCACCACAAATGAAAGTCGAGTCAATACTGGGATTCAGTGGGTGTGTATACTAGTTTGGCCGATTAGTGGTGACACACATAATTGTTTTGACTTATTATGATATTTGGCTTCCTGAAGAGATTTGATTTTTACATGTGATACTTTTCTGCTCATGTGTACTGGAACTGGAAACTATGTTCACTGAATGAGTGATTAATATGCTAGGCCTATGTGGTTCCTAACCAGTGTGGCATGAACCATAGACTAGGACTATGTGTTTTTATGTCATACATATTTACTTCATAGGTGATTATGTGCATTTTAGATGTATAAAACTGTTTTTAGGTTATATAGCCCGTTTTGTTATGTACCGGGTTCTATTTGCGATATATGTTTTTTCTGCTCACTGAGTATATAGTGTACTTTCCTCCTTCGCTTCCCAACTGTGCAGGTTAATTTGGTGAGCTTGAAGCTCTGAGTGGTTCGTGTGATCTTTTGATATATTCGGGGCATTACCGCGGGTGGGTAGTCTCTATTTTGTTCTTTTGTTGTATAGTGGCTCATGATTATGCTGATATGCTTTATAATTTTGTAAATTAACCCTTGTCTGTCTTATGGTTTGTAATTGCCTTTATGTGCGAACATTTAGTACTGTTGTTGAGATTGCTCTTGAGTGGACTTCAAAGTCCAGAAGTTGTGTTAAAGTTTTAATGTGAATATAGAAGTGCGTTTGAAACTAATTTACAGTTGTTTTTCATTTTGGGATTTTCAAATTACAATCGTTGTCTTGTCGAAATTTTTTTAAAGATGTCTAGTTAGCCTTGCATAGTCGGGTTAAGGGTACCGTGAGTATCCTTAGCCTGGGTATGTGGCGGTTTTCATATGCCCGATGTGGTTTCGGGTTGTGACAATTAAATTGGTATCAGAGCATGGTTTTTATGTTTTCAAAAGTGTTATTACTGTTTCAAAAGATTCATGAGCCTTAGGAGTTGAGTCTAAGTATCGACAGTTTTTGGTTGAAAAGTTGAGTCTCGGAGCATTATGTTGATGTCCTTAACGGTCAGATGATTTCGACCTCGGTGAAAGTACTTGTCGACATTCCTTGGGGTGTAAGGTACATCGGATAAGCTAGGCTTAGTCTGATCTATTTTATTAAACAACATTTTTTTCTTTGATTTTATAGTGATAGCATGGTTGGACAAGGAGGGGGAAGTTGTCGTAAGGTTAGACCTTTGCAACCTGAGCTAGAGGAATACAGTGCTGAAGTCGTTAGATCCCCCTCTCATTATAGTCACTCCTTTTGGAGAGCAAGTGGCTTGTGATGAAGCATATACGGCTTGTGAGTTAAAGGTCGATGATGCTGTGTTAGAAGCAGATCTTATTCCTCTTGATCTCTAGGATTTTGAGCTGATATTGGGGATTGACTAATTAGAGAGGCATCGTACCATGGCTAATTGTTGTAAAAAAGAGGTGGAGTTTGACACTCAGGGTGGAGTCTTATTTAAATTATTGGTGACAGACGGGTGTTCTCGAGTTGTTTGATATCAGTGGTTAAGGCTAAGAAGTTGATTCGTCGAGGATGCCAAGCATACCTCACATATGTGATTAACACTTCAGCACAGAGGGTCAGACTTGGAGATGTCCCTATTGTATGCGGGTTCCCCGATGTCTTCCTGAAGGACGTACCTGGATTGCCACCTGATCTAGAGTTTGATTTTGCGATTGACTTGGTCTTGGGGACGACACCGATATCTATACTGTCGTATCACATGACACCAGCAGATTTGAAAGAGCTTAAGGTTCAGTTGCAAGAGTTATTGGACAAAGGTTTCATTAGACCAAGTCATTCATCGTGGGGAGCACCAGTATTGTTTGTTAAGAAGAAGGATGAGACCCTTCGCTTATATGTTGATTATCGGCAGTTAAATAGGGTTACCATTATCGGCAGTTAAATAGGGTTACCATCAAAAATAAATATTTACTCCTCAGGATTGATGACTTATTTGATCAGTTGAGAGGAGCTACAGTATTCTCAAAGATAGATATGAGGTCTGGGTACCATCAGCTGAAGATTGTTGAAAGCAATGTACATAAGATTGCTTTCCGGACGAGGTATGGACAGTATGAATTTTTGGTGATGTCGTTCGGATTGACAAATGCACCTGCAGCATTTATGGATCTTATGAACAGGGTGTTCCATCCTTATTTAGATCAAATTTTCATAGTCTTCATTGACAACCTTCTGATTTATTCTAAGGATAGGGAGGAGCGTGTTAGATATCTCCGGATTGTGCTGCAAATACTTCGCAAAAGACAGTTGTATGAGAAGTTTTCAAAGTGTGAATTTTGGTTGAAGGAGATAGGATTTCTCGGGCATGTGGTATCAGGAGAAGGTATTTATGTGGACTCAAAAGAAGTGGAAGTTATACTTGAGTGGGAACAACCCAAGAATGTGATTGAAGTTCGCAGTTTAGCTGGTTATTATTAGAGATTTGTTGAGGGCTTCTTAGTATTTACAGCCCCTTTATCGAGGCTTACCCTGAAGGGGGTCAACTTTCAGTGGGATGGCAAATGCGAGGCGAGTTTTTAGAAATTGAAGAAACGATTAACTCCTGCGCCAGTGCTTGCTTTACCTACCTAGGGGGTTAGGTATGAGGTATACAGTGATGCTAGTCGCCAGGGACTTGACTGTGTGCTTATGCAGGCTAAGAGAGTGATCGCATATGCTTCTAGACAGCTAAAGAAGCACGAGCTAAATCATCCGACTCATGATTTGGAGCTCGCAGCGGTGGTGTTTGCACTTAAAATTTGGAGACACTATCTTTATAAAGAAACTTGATGTATATACACCGATCACAAGAGCCTGAAGTACCTAATGACAAACAAGGAGCTAAATCCCAGACAAAGGATATGGTTGGAACTAATTAAGGATTATGACTTAGTGGTTAACTATCACCTAGGAAAAGCAAATGTGTACTGAGTCGTAAGTCCTATTCGGTAGTAACTGTCAGGAAAAATCCCTATATTACTTAATTGATGAGTATATGAATCCTTAGGGTTAGACTCTTAGTGGCTGAGGATGGCAGAACACTGCTAGCATGGGTTAAAGTTTGACCAACACTATTTGATGAGATAAGGAGATCACAGGCCGATGATCCTGAGTTAAAGGTCATTCGAGAGAAATTACCATCCAAAGAGGATGAGGGGTTCCGACTAAGAAAGGAAGGGTTGTTAGTCTTCAGAAATAGAGCCTGTGTACCAGATGACCAAGATCTTAGGCGAGTTATCCTGGAAGAAGCTTATAGTTAGACATATGCTATGCATCATGGTAGCACCAAGATGTATCGAACTCTTAGAGAGAACTATTGGTGGCCAGGGATGAAGAGAGAGATAGCGGAATTTGTGGCCAGATGCCTTCCTTGTCAACAGATAAAAACAGAGCATCAGAAACCAGTGGGTATGTAACATCCCATCACCGATGGGAAGGGTAAATAATAATTTGGAATAGTTTATGAGTGCTTAGAATTGTCTTGACATGTTCATGCATACACGTACAAGTGAATAGTAAATTTTGTACATGTAAATGACTGTATATTCATTCATGACATTTCCCGGTATATTTGTTAATAAATGTAATTATATATATAAAAAATATGATTTGTGTGTATGAAAAATTGTGTTGGAGAGGGTCATTTTGGTTTTCCGATTTTTGGAAAATTTTAAAAATTATTTTCTGAATTTTCGGGGTAATGTTTGGATTAGGAGAAATGTCAAGTGGCAGAATAATGGTTTACCGGTAGTAAAAAAAATTTACTGTCCAATTGCACTAGAAATTTAGATACATGAATTTAGGAATTATTGATTTGAGCCATTGAAATTTTGGAGAAAAATTGGAGTAGAAATTAAATTGTTTTTGGAAAGGAAATAAAAGAGGGCCTAAGCATGT
>JANQBM010000221.1:37573608-37585381 GCA_025594535.1 Erythroxylum domingense
TGGAATGAATGTAGTGATCGCACGTAGCTCACCCTTATCATAGGATATGTACCGGAATGACCTGCGGGCGTCCCGGTACGTACCCAACGGTAAGGGGGTGCTACAGGGCATGTTACAGTCTTTGCCTATTCTGGAATGAAAGTGGGAGTATGTGACAATAGATTTTGTAGTTGGACTACCTCGTACATCAAAGGGTCACAATACTATTTAGGTTATAGTGGATAGATTGATGAAGTCTGCTCATTTTTTGCCCATCTACATAACCTACTTGTTGGAGAGGTTAGCAAAGTTGCATATTGATGAGATTGTGAAGCTGCACGGGGTGATAATCTCTATAATGTTAGATAGGGATCCGAGATTCACCTCTCGATTTTGGCCAAAATTTCAGGAATCTTTGGAGACTAAACTGAAGTTTAGTACGACTTTTCACCCCCAGACTAATGGTCAGTCGGAGGGGACTATTTAGACACTGGAGGACATTCTGAGAGCATGTGTAATGGAATTCCAAGGGAGCTAGGACCAGCACTTGCCTTTGATAAAATTTGATTATAACAATAGTTATCAGATAAGTATTAGTATGTCACCATATGAAGCACTTTATCGGAGAAAGTGCAAGACACCTCTATGTTGGGATGAGGTTGGTACAACCAAAGTCAAAGGAGATTAATTGATAGAAGATACCACTCAAAAAGTAAAAGTTATCTGGGAGAAGATGAAAGTCGCCCAGGATTGTCAAAAGAATTATGCGGATAAAAGATAATGACCATTAGAGTTTGCAGTTGGTGATATGGCTTTCCTTCGGATATCACCATGGAAAGACATTATCTGATTTCAGAGCTAAGGGAAACTGTACCCTTGATATATCAGACCTTTCCGTATTCTGGAGCGTGTCGAGACTGTGGCGTATCGGTTAGAATTGCCACCAGATTTAGATAGGATCTATAACATGTTTCATGACTCAATGCTTAAGAAGTATATACCAGACTCATCTTATGTTTTGGAGACACTTGTAGTGGAGTTGACAAAAAACTTGAGTTTTGAGGTGAAACCAGTCCAGATTCTGGATCGACAGATAAAAAGGTTATGTAACAAGGAAGTTCCTATGGTCAAAGTTCTTTGGAAGAGCGACAAGGTTGAAGAGATGACATGGGAGCTTGAGAATGCTATGAGATGTCAGTAACCCCATTTATTTGTATCCTCGAATTAGGAGTTTCAAGGACGAAACTCTTTTTAGGGGGCGGGGGAGGACTTGTAACGTCGGACTCTTTAAGCCCTTTTTGTATTAGTCTATACTTGGAGGTACTATTGTCTATTGACATATATATGGTTGTTTATGAGTTCAAAAATGCATTTGAATCCTTTGGGTATTTATGCCAGTGATATATAATGCTATATGCCCTTACATGAACTTAGAGTTCATCGATATACGAAATCTTAGAGATTTCTGACATATAAGTTTCTAAGTGTGTAAAACTGAGTCCATTGGATGGATATGGCCATGATGTGTGTTCTAATGCCTTAGAGGTTATTAGACATAATTTATAGACTTATTGGATACATAGAAAGCTTAATTTGAAAAGTTGAATTATCAAATTTTGGATTTAATTGCAAATTTAGGAAAGTTTGGAGGGTATAATCGTAATTTCACATAAGCTAAAGGCAAAAAGGTAAATTCACCATATTTGGTCAAAGAAGAGTCAAAATCTAGATCTTTCTTCATTGTGTGGCCGTGTACCCTTCATTAAATATTAGAAACACTTTGTTTTAATTAAAAGAAAGAAGAAGAAAAGAGGAGAGGAGGCGAAGTGGAATTTCGGCTATCACCCACCTTTCACATTTTTTTTATTCTTTAATGCAAACCTAGGTGTTCTAAGGTAATTTGGGGTCAAGGAACTCAAATCTATCATTAAATTTGAGAAATTCTCAAAGGATTGGAAGATATCACCAAAGGAAAGTTTAGGTAAATTTTGTCTCATCTCTCTCTACATTATGCTTTTGAGTTTGGTGTTAACATATGTTGTTCTCCATGCTTGAATATGCATGAAACATGGTTTAGATGAATGAAATGAGTCATGGAGAAGTTTCCTTAAGCCAAAATCGAATTTCCTTATCTTTGGTGAAAGTTTGTGAAATTTTGAATATCTTTTGAAATTGATGATTTAAATGAACTCTATGATGTTAATTGGGTATGTATAATGTGAATTGATGATGAAAAATGAGGAAGAAGTACATTAAAAGGAGGCTTTCAAGTTATGCTTTTATATGTTTGATAAAATACCTAAGCGAACTTGGCTTAGGATTTAAGGATTTTGATGGTGTGCATTGGAAAGAGGCTTTCATGTTTACTTAGAGTAAACTTGAATTGTTGCTTAGATTGATGAGTATTGGCTAATGCGCTTGGATAAAAATGTACTCAATTATGCTTTTAAATGTGTAAGTATTGGATCAAGGCATTAAATGTCTTGAAAAATGCAAAAGAAAGCTTATGTGAATAATAAGGATTGAGTTTTATACACTTATGTGATGGTATATAAATATGAGTTATATGTTTGAGTAGTAAGTACATTACATTTGTATGTATAAAAGCTCAGGAGCTGTGGATCAAGGAGCTTGTATCGAGGATTGTTGAAGTTAAAGGAGTGTACACCTTCTTTTGAGGTGAGTTGGGGAAAACATATATCTCAAATGGGATTAGGACATCTTAAGAAATGCATGACGACTTGTATGTGAATTTTAAACCTAGATAATGCATAGTAGAATTGATTCTCAAATAGATGCTAGTATAATTATGTATTTAATAAATGACATTGTTTTGAATAACTCTTTGCACTTGGAGTGGAACTGATGTTTTTATTTCATATTTTGAGGAATGATATTGTTTTCAACAAACCTACAATTGAAGTGCAAAGAACAATGTTTTACTTTCTGAAACTACATTTTTGAATAACTTTGCATTTGGATTTCAAAAGATGACTTTCACTGCATGAAATAATATTTTGGAACTTATATATGCATAACCTAGTCATGTATGTTGCGTGTATGTATTCTTTTTTAGTTTAGAGCCATGACAAGGTTCCATTTTATTGGTTGGACTGATAAATAAAGGCATGGTACCTTACTTGATTTTTTGTACTTAATATTTGTATATGATATTTTTGTGATTGGCAAGGAAACAATTGGCCAATCGTTTACTGGCCATAACAGATTAAGCGACCCTCGTACCCTTGACGTTGGTGCATAAAAGTCGAGTCCTTGTAATGACACCATTCTACAGGGCTTGCGGGTGATTGCACACCTAGAGGTCTGGTCACTGATGAGATCATCACCTAGGGTCATGAAGCTTTTGTTAACTGTAGTCTGGACTCACCACAGATGAAAGTCGAGCCGACATCGGGATTCGATGGGTGTATACACTAGTTTGGTCGACTAGTGGTGACACACATAATAGTTTTGGCTTATTATGATATTTGGCTTCCTAAAGAGATTTGATTTTTACATGTGATGCTTTTCTGCTCATGTGTACTAGAACTGGAACCTATGTTCACTGAATGAGTGATTAATATGCTAAGCCTATGTGGTTCCTAACTAGTATGGCATGAGCCATAGACCAGGTCTATATGTTTTTATGTCATGCATATCCACTTCATAGGTGGTTATGCGTATGTTAGAAGTATAAAACTGTTTTTAGGTTATTTAGACCTTTTTGGGGTGTACCGGGTTCTATTTGCGATATATGTTTCTTCTACTCACTGAGTACATAGTGTACTTTTCCCCTTCGCTTCCCAACCATGCAGGTTAATGCGATATATGTTTCTTCTGCTCACTGAGTACATAGTGTACTTTCCCCCTTCACTTCCCAACCATGTAAGTTAATTTGGTGAGCTTGAAGTTCTGAGTGGTTCATGCGGTCTTTTGACATATTCGGGGCATTACCATACGTGGGTAGTCTCTATTTTGTTCGGATGTTGTATAGTGGCTCACGATTATGTTGATATCCTTCATAATTTTGTAAATTAACCATTTTCTGTCTTATGGTTTGTAACTGACTTTATGTGTGAACATTTATTACTATTGTTAAGATTTCTCTTGAGTGGACTTCAAAGTCCATAAGTTGTGGTAAAGTTTTAATGTGAATATAGAAGTGCATTTGAAACTGATTTATAGTTGTTTTTCATTTTGAGATTTTCAAATTACAGCCGTTATCTGTCGAAATTTTTTTAAGATGTCTAGTTAGCTTTGCATAGTTGGGTTAAGGGTATCATGAGTATCCTTAGCCCGAGTATGTGACGGTTGTGATATGCTCGATGTAGTTTTGGGTCGTGACACAACTTGATGTCAAATCCAAATCTGATCCAAATATAATATATGAATCGTTGCAGTAAGTCCTTTAGTATTTAAGTATTATCTTCCATATATTACAATATACTAATATTTAGTATCAACCCAAATGTGGTAACATTACTTAATAAATAAACCTTATGTTTATTCCAAGTCTAAAATAATCAATTTTCTTAAAATTCAAGAATGTGTACTATAATATGAGAAAATATTATAAGAGTTTTACGAATACAACATCATCCATATAATGAAAACTACATGATGGAACTCAATCTCATTCTAACAACATGATCCTTAGATTTCATTGATGGCGTGTGTGACGATTCCAAAATTCTTAACCATAATTAACCAAATAGTTCCCAAAACAAACCATTAACCGTCAAATTCCTCATTAGTTCCAAAAGAGATAATTGTTTGTCAAACACAAAAATATTCCATACAACACAACTACTCCAGTTGTCACGTTAAAAAAAAACACTCCAACAACTATACCAAAGTAATTTACTAGCCTCACTTAATCTCCACTTTGTCAATCACGTACACTGGGGTTATCGACAATCACTGGATCTTCTAAACAAATAATGACAAGGGGTGAGCTGCCAAATCAGTGAGGATAACCGACCTTATACTGTATTAATCATTTGATAATTAAAGTAAATATAATTCATGTATGTAATTATTATTCATTTAATTAAATTAATGACTAATTCAAAATATAATTTATTAATAACAAAACGGTACTCAATTTTAACAGTAAAGTCCAAGGTTATCCTTACCTCAGTTTCAACTAATTGATAATCTAAATTACTCCTTAATCAGACTTTCGAACCTAGAATTTATAAAATTCTATTAGAATAATTTACTAAAAATTTCTAACCCAATTACACTAATAATCCAACATTATTCTCTTTTCTAATTTCTTCTCAATTATAAAAATAATAACCTTACTAACCTAACAACCATAATTACTAAAATACCCTTAACTAAATAAAAGTCCTATCTTAACCTCACTCATTTTCATTAATATCAAAAATACCCTTCATGTAAATGAATTCTAGATTTACCTTTCACTTTCTGCACTTCCTACTCTGCCACTATATGCAACTTAAATTTTCAAAACAATGTCGACAACTTCACCCTAATTTTCAAAACAATGTCATCATCTTCACCCTCTCCACTACTCCCCTCTCCTCTTCTTTTATCATTTTTCAGCCCTACTTTCTCCATTTTTATCCCTTCATGCAACTTCAATTATTGTCCCAATCAACCATAACATGCAAACCAACTATAGACTAGTGTAGGATGATCAAAATCACAAAAAATAATATAGCTGCTGGAATTTTACCTAAGTTTGAGAACTTTTGATGTAGTTAACCACCACAACTTTTTCTAAATTTGCTACAAAACAAACAAAATGTGGGAACCTATAAGGAAAACATTACATGCTGGAGAAAAATGACACATTAAGACACATACCAACTGTAAAAGTTGAGAGAAAATGAAGAAGAAGATGCTTGTCTCGTTGGTGTTCTTCTTATTTCGCAAATGTTGTCTTTTATACAACATATTAGTTATGGGTTGGGCTGGATTGTTTTATTTAATTTACTTGTGGGCTTTACAACCTGCATTTTGTTAAAGGATCAGCTATCATCAAGTCAATGCTAATGTATTCAATGACCACTTTATTTTCCTTAACATATTCCCTTATGGATAAAACTTAATGTCGATATGTTTACTTCGATTACCACTTTTGTTATTTTTAGCCACAAAATAGTAGCTAAATTATCACAATACATTCTTAATAGCATATAAATGAAATCCACAAATCTAAGCCCATATATGAAACTTTTTACTCATACACCATGCGATGTAGTCTCAAAACAAGAAATAAACTCAGCCTTTATGATGGAAATAGCAGTCAAAGATTGCTTGGCACTCCTCCAAGATATGAATCCATGGGCAAACATAAAGATATAACCTGATGTTGATTTTTGTGAATCAACAATCCTAGCAAAATTTGAATATGGGTATCCTATTACCTCCAGATTGTCGGTCAATTTATTCATAAGCATATACCTTAATACTTTCTTTGCAGCTCTCTAGTGATCTAATCCTAGGTCACTCTAATATCAGCTTAACACGCCAACAACAAATGTGATGTCAGGTCTTGTACAAATCTAAGCATATATCAAGCTTCCAACTACAAAAGTATATGAAATGATTTTCATTTGTCCCCTTTCAAAATCATTTTTCGGCATTGATCTAAATTGAACCTATCATTTTTCATAATGGAAGCTAAACTTGGTGATCAATCTTTCATCAAAAATCTCTTTAAAACTTTATTAATATAGGTTTCTTGAGACAAACCCAAAATATTACGGAATTTGTCTCAATGGATCTTAATGCCAATGCCATAAGACACATCACCCATATCTTTCATTCAAAATTTTTAAAGAGAAATTGTTTCACATTATGTAACAAATACCTATCATTAGTTGCAAGTAATATGTCATTTAGGTATAATACAAGAAAACAAAATTTGCTCCCACTAACCTCCTGGTATACATTGATCCATGATATTTTCTTCAAAACCAAATGATGAGATAACATTGTGGAATTTCAAATATCACCGGCGGAATGTTTGTTTCAATCCACATATGGGTCTTTTAAGTTTGCAAACCAAATGTTCACCTTTACTAGAGGAGAATCCTTCTGGTTCTTTCAAGTAAATCTCTTCCTTTAGGTCACTATTTAAGAAAGTTGTTTTCACATCCATTTGATGCAATTCCTTATCAAAATGAGCAACTGATGCCAAAATTATATGAAATGAATCATTTTTAGACACAAGAGAAAATGTATCTTTGTAATTAATTCGTTCTTTTTGAGTGAATCCTTTAGTAACAAGTCTTGCCTTGTATCTTTCAATGTTGTCTGATGAGTCTTTCTTTTTTTAAAATACCCATTTGTAGCCTATGAGTTTTGATCCTTTAGGCAACTCATCATGATCCCAAATATCGTTATTCTTCATAGAATTCATTTATTCCTTAATGGCATTATACCATAACTTTCATTCTTTGTAACTTATGGCTTGTGAAAGGTTTCAGGATCATTCTCTACTTCTATATTGTAGTCAGATTCGTTTAGATATCTAACAAAATCACTAGTAATTGCTGATTTGTTTATTCTAGTAAATCTCCTAAATGTTGCACCAACATCCTCCTGTGGAGTCTGTTGTTCAATTGGTTATTGAATGCTTTCAGGTAATTCCTGAATAACTAGATCTATTTAATTATCAACAACTTGTGGAATTTCTTGATTGTTATTTATGTTGATCGAAGGTTGATGAATTTTGACAGTTAGTTACACAATGTCTATTTGAACTTGAGGAGTGTTGTGAATGATAATCTTGAAATTGATCCCTCCCACTAATCAAATCATATTCAAGAAATTTTGCATTTCTTGATTCCACATTATAGTGTAATGTGATGGACAATAGAACATATATCTTTTAGACCTTTCAGCATATCCAATGAAATACCCACTTATAGTCATCAAGTCCAATTTCTTCTCATGTGGATTATAAAGCCTTATTTCAGACTGACATCCTCAAACATGCATATGTCGCAAACTTAGTTTCTAACCTTTAAATAACTCAAATGGTGTCTTTGGAATAGCCTTGGTTGGTACCCAATTTAATAAATACACTGCCATCTACAGTCTTAAAAGCTTTAGTCCATAAGGACTTGGGAAGTTTGGAGCTACTCAGTATTTTCCGTACCACATCCAATAATATTCAGTTTCTTCTTTCTACCACACCATTTTGGTTTAGAGATCTAGATATAGTGTATTGGGCTACTATCTCATTTCTTAAAGATATCTCATAACTAGACCAGTGTTTGTCCACCTTTAGTATATCTACCATAATATTCCTTACCTTTATTAGACCTCATGATCTTAATTTGCTTACTGTATTGTTTCTCTACTTCAGCTTTGAATATTTTGAAAGCATCCAGTGGTTCATTCTTGTTATGAACCAAGTAGAGATACATATATTGTTAGTAATTATCTATAAATAAGATGAAGTATTTCTGAACATACAAATCCATATCTGGACTACAAATATCTATATGTATGATCTCTAACATGTCTAAACTTCTCTTGGCACCTTTCTTTAATTTGATGGTCTGCTTTCCCTTTATGTAATGCATATAAGTTTCTAAATCAATAAAATCTCAAGTACTAGGTACTCCATCATTCACCAATCTTTTAATTTGTTCTATGGAGATATGTCATAATCTCTGGTGTCACAACATAAAGGAATTTTTATTCATAACATAATGTTTTGTTGTAGCATGAACATAATAGGCATTATCTTATAAATTAAAATGGAAAAGACTATCAAATAATGTACCATTCCTAATAAATTCAAATTTATAATTTAACTTTAAAGATTCATCTGAAAATGAAATGAATATCCATAAGATACAAGTCTTGAAATTAAAATCAGTTTCCTAAAGAAATTGGGAATTAAATTGCAGTCCCCAACAACCTCCACACATGAATGTATCTTATTTTCGAATAAGATATATTGCTCACTTCCCATTGGCTTCCTTGGGTTGTGCAAATCCTGCAACTCATTTGTAATATAGATTATACAACTAGAATCAATCCACTATGTGACATGATAAACTTTAATTAGCCATGCTAGATTCAAAGCAAATTAATGAGATTAGATTACCTTTCTTTTCAAGTCATTCTTATGTTTGACACAATCGTCTTCATGTGTCTTTTTTTAACAAAAGAAACACTTGGATTCCTTCAAAGCAAACTATCGAGATTAGATTATCTTTCTTTTAAGTCATTCATGGTGGGTATTTGACCTTTTCTCCTTGGGTTGGCTTGATTTTTCTTCTTTTCTTGAACAACTAGATGTGCACTCTGTGAACTCTCTCCCTATTCCATCAATAATCTCATTTCCTCTTGAACACATATGATCATTAATTCATTTATTGACTACTTATCCTTATGTGTATTGTAAGAGATTTTAAAGGGTTATGGTGGTGGAAGGGTGTTCAAAATGTAATGTACAAGGAAAGAATCAGACAACCCAACCTAAAATTTCTTGAATTGAGCCGCAATGTCCCTCATCTTCATGATGTGCTCTCACACACCTCGAACATCGGTGAGTCTTGTAAATAAAAACTTCATAATTAGGGTGCTTGCAAATGATTTGTTTGAAGTTTCGAATTGCTCATCAATAACCTTCAGTAAAGCACAGACATTGTCATGTTATTTTACATAACCATGAATGCCAACAAAAATGGTTTTTATGAACGTCACCTTTAGGTGATTAGATTGCTCCCAATGTTCATAAAAAACAATTTCAATTGTAGTGCTGACCTCAATTACTTTATAGAATAATCCATGTCCAGACACCCCAAATGACAAAGAATTCTCTCCTTCCAAATCTTATAGTTTTTGTCCCTCAATTCGGGAATCACAGCTTGTATCAAAGAAACTAACAATTTGAATAGCTGCATAATTTAGACATACATGTTACTTATCAATAAATTGAGGGTAACAAACTATATGTAAGTTGTACCAATGTAAACATATCTTAAAAGACATAAATCAAATGACATAAAAATTTGCTATGGGCTAAATTTTTAATTCAAACAGATTTATGTTAAATTTTATGATAAAACTATCAAATTATATTCCAATTCCTAATACTTGTGGAAAATTAGAAAAATAATTTGATATTTTTTCCTAATTAATCATTCTTATAATAAAAATTCATATGAGATAAAATTTATTATACTAAACTAATTAACTACAATTAAATGTCTCAACTCTTTATGTGATTAAGTACATAAATATATAATTTTATATAATTAGGGTTGCTATGACTAAGCCTTAATAATTAATCATTAAAATATTTTATCCGAAATTCCATTCACAATGAAAAAAATAGACATAATAATTACATGAATAAAAATTGATAACCTGATTCATGTTAAATGTTTTGTACAAATACAATTTCAACGTATAGTATATCAGGATATCACCTTCAGTTCAATTGGCAGAGGCTCAAACCTATGCACATGTCCAAGCCTCTACAACTGCATCATAATTTTGTTTCCATTAAACAAACAATATGATGTCGTTTGGTGAGAAGGGTCTTCTTCAACTTTCAGTAGGATTATAATGACCCAGTTCGTGACCCGCTAGATACCAAACAAAACAAAATAAGAAAGACACCACTAAATTCATTTTTTAATGTATGAACACCTCCACAACACTTAATAGAACATTTTTACGTTTAATTGAAAGAACAACTTTCAAAAACAACTTTACAATGCAAAATTTTGAATCTGAATTTTTTCCAAAATTCGAAATTCTTAAAAAATAAAACAAGGCAGAGGTTATTGTGCTCTGATACCAAATGTAAGTCAATTCAACATATATTCAATGGTAATATATGTTATAGTAACAAATAAACTGAATGAGGAAGAAATCGATGTATCTCCTACCATTGATGTTTTTTCTTAAAAAGTTCACATTTTGTGAATTCTTATAAGCTCTCAATTCCGAAATCGATGGTATATATTTTCAGAAGTACTACAAGAAAATTACAAATTACCGACGGATAAAATACCGTAGTAAATTGCCGACGTAAATTGATTTTCCGCTGATAAAATTATCGAAAAAATGTTTTTTTGCAGTGGACAAAATATCCGTCGGTAAAGGTGAAGGAAAAATAGGCGGCAATGGTTGGCAGGGAAAATAAGCGTCGGTATTTTCATTTTTTATTCAGATGAAAATGACATTGTTTGGTGTTAAACCAAATAACATCGTTTTGGTTTCAGCTCAAACCTACCTGAAAACCTCCTCCCTCCCCTGTGTCATTTTTTATTCTTGTTTTGTTCTTTATCGTCGTTGATCTTCTCTCTAGAAATAATCGTCCATCATCCTTTACTCTCATCCACCGTCCATCGTCTTCAGTTAAGTCGAGGATAGTCATCTATAGTGCTTTGCTATCGGGTTTATTCTGTCTGCGAAAAATTTCTTTGTTAAATTCTTATATATATGAACGTTGATTTTGTTTTGATGGAATGTGGGTATTTTGTGTTTTTTAAACTTTGGTTGGTTCATTTGTTGTTTGAACGTGTTTATGTTGGTGAATAATGGAAAAATGAAGTGGTTTGGTTTTTTTTAAGTGTGTAAGACTGACGTGATAACCACTACACCACATCAAGTGGTTTTGTTATTAGTTAGATATGAATTCCAAAGTTATGAATATCGTACCGGGCTCAGTACCGGATTGAGTTCTAGAACGAAACTGTACCAATACCGGTCGGTACCGGATACCGTTTCGAGTAATTTTTTAAATTTATGAAATAGTCCCTAAAATTTTTAAAATTTGCAAAATAGT
>JANQBM010000221.1:37596040-37612490 GCA_025594535.1 Erythroxylum domingense
TGCATAATACATAATTAATTAATTACATACTAACCCTATTTTACAATTCCATTTTCAATTCCAATTCTAATTTTCATCTAAGAAATTCATAATAAAATAACAAAACCCACGGTATTTTTCAATCCAACAATTTCAAATTTTCAACTTCAACAATTCTATTCCAAAATCAAATTCAAACCAATTTATTTCACATGCACACAATGACACAAATCCACCGTAAGCAATTTCATTCCAAAACAAAACAATCACTAATCCATTCCAAAACCGTGACAGCAACTTCTTCAACCTCCAAGTCCTCCACCCACCAGCAACCTCCCATATTCATCAACACAATTACACAAATCCAAATCCAATCCAATCCACAACACAAAAAATTGTAATTTACGTTTATAGTTTACCAGCAATTTTTGGAAACACCAAACAACAGAGAAGAGAACAAATCAACGAAACAAAATCAACAAACCCAAAAGAATTTTTAAACCATCGAGTCTTCGCTCTTCGGGTTGTGGCTTCGGGTTTTTGGGTTATCTAGTTGTGAGCGTCGAAGGGTCGGTGACTCGGCAGTGCAGTGGTGTGACAATGATATGTTGTGGATGGTGTTGCGGTGGTGCGGTGGATCTTCGGGGACGCAAACCCAGATCTCGACTCCGACGACGATGAGGCGAGGAGGAGAGTGATGAGAGAAACCGAAGAAGAGAGCAAGCGTCGACGGCGATGAGGCGACCCAGATGGGCGCGAGAGAGAGGTGAGAGCGAGAGAGTGAGAGAGACAGGGTGAGATTTGAGAGAGAAGAAGCAGCTGCGGCCTGCGGCAGTCGAGGTTAGGGGGTGGATTAGGTTTTAGGTTTAAAATTTTCATATTTGCAAAATGGTCCTCGAATTTTTTTAATTTCCCAGATCCACCAGGTATTTTTCGGTATGTTGGGCACCGCTTGGTACCCAACGGAAAACCCCGGTACTGGCCAGTATTTTTGGCCGGTACCGAGGTTAGGATCCACGGTATCATTATCTGGCCGGTACGGTATGAGTCCCACGACTCTGATGAATTCAGTTTGCCTATGAATTGTTCGATAAAATATCTCTTAAGGATATTGGTGAGACTTGGTTAATGCCTAGAATGAATATTAGCTATTAGAATTTAAAGAAAATGCCTAAAGTAGTTCCATAAGACTTGAAATGGAAAATGAAATGCCTATATGTAGTTCTTAGGGCTTAAAACTAAACTAAAATGAAATGGAATCCCTATAATGAATATTAGGGCATTAAAATGGGATCACAATTACTCTTAATTTTTTGGTTCATCAAAACAGATCATAATCACTACTTAAGTTCTATCTAAAATTGAAGAAGTTCTTATATCATTTTAAGACCACATCTTTTCCTATTTTATTCTTGAGAATCTTCTTCCAATGTTGCTGATCATCATATTAATTCAACAACACCCTCTTATACCTTCCCTTCAAGTAGCATTCTAGAAGTTAAGTGTTCTCAAAATCCTTTCGCTAAATGTATCAAGTCTAATCCTAATAACAATGTATGACACGTCCTTTGTCAAAGATCTATAATGCCCTCCCCTTTAAAGTCCTTTAAGGTTGAAATTTCTAATAGTGAGACTAGTCTAATATAAAGTCTTTTAAATATTTTGAACAAAACATGAACTCTCCTTACCTCTCCCTCAAAATTTTATGATACTAAATAAGGTCCTACATGTATGGATATCATAGTATAATTGGATCAATGTAATAGTACCTTCTAAAACTATATTTATAAACTCTATAAGGCTTAATTCTAAGCAAAAAGGAAACAAAGATCTAATCAAGAATATAAGGAGCATTTAGTTCAAAGGTTTTAAATTGCAACTTTAATCATCATAACATTAAATTACTCAAGGAGGCATATGAGATTTGGAAATTGTGAATCAAATTAGGTCTTAGTTTAACTTTGTTAATTGATGAAATCACTCAAAAGATAAATATTGTCGTTTATAAGTACTTATAGTATGTTTTTCTTTTTTTTTCAAAAAGAATTTGTTTGGGATCCAAAATTTGAAGCTGTAATTTATAATATATGGGGGAGACGAGCTTGTATACGTTATAGAGACTTTATTGCTTTGATACATAAGAATGGTGTATGACCATCATATATATCTGAAGAAATATGGAGTCATTGACAGCAGTATTAGGCATCACCCTAGGCAATATCCATTTCAGAGCGCAACTCTGCCAACAAATGTGGAGGATCAAATGGAGAGAGTCTACTCGTACACACTGGAGGATCTTTGACCGCATGCACTTCAACTTGTAATTATCAAAACTTTAAACTTGTATTCTTATTTTTGTACTTTGATGTATGAAATTTGATTTCAATGTAATTTGATGTATGAAATTTAAAATAAAAATATATGTGCATTATGGAGAATAATATTGTGCATTATGGAGAATAATAATGTTATAAATGTTTGGCGCCATTAATGATTGTGTTGTTGAGTTAAAATTTTTTGTCTAACAAAGGGAAATATAATAAAAATATAGAAAATCTGCCGAAATTTTTGTAGATTATAGTTCACTTATAACAATTTATTTTGATGCGGGAAAAGTCTATGAGCAAGAAGCTTATACCACGCCAGCTCTTTTTGTGCACTCACACTAAGAAGCATGATGATATGATCTTCGTCAACACTCGATGCAAACAACTTCATGTATATAAAATCTATTCTTTAATATTAATTCTTAAAAAGTAGCACTTATTAACATAAACAATTATAATAATAGGACCAAATACAAGAAAGCATTGAATGACAGTCTTAAAACTCTGAAACTATCGATGAGAGTCAGGCATATCTTGATGCAGTGGGTGGTAGGGACCTCCGTGTAAGAATTTTCGGCTTAGGTTCATTTGCAAATACATGTTATCCGCAATCGTCCGCAACCACTCTAGCTGGATCTAGTAGGCGGTCTGCAACAAATGAAAGAGTCCTTAAGCTTGAGAGCAAAGTGGAGAGGCTGATGGAGTGCATAACTCAGCTCCGTAATAAGGTAGATGAGTTGAAGGTTAGAGACTGGACCTCATCGCAGCAGTCAGAGCATCCACTTTCACGACCTGCATAGCTTCTGGATAAGTGATTGTATTTGATAGTCTGTTACTGTTAAGTTTTTGTATAAATTCTTAATTTACAGTTATTTTCAAGATATTTATTTGTGTACATTATAATTTTTTACTATACCATTCAGGATAATGTTTACTTTACATTTATCAATCAATGTTATATTATTTATAGAAATTGAATGTACAAAAAAATCATAAGATTATCAACAAAAAACTCGGGTAGAAAGTAAGAAATGACGATTGAAATTTATCATAATTAAATATTCTGACGGAAATACAATATTCCGTCGCTAAGTTATCGACGGAATATATTATTCTGTCAGTAAAAGTTCAACAACGAATAATACTTTTCGTCGATAAATTTAGGGACGAAATGTTGTATATTTGTTGGTAAATTTAACTACGGACCTACAACTTATCGTCAGTAAATTCACCGGAAGAAAATTGTGATTTGGTCAAAAAATTAGCGATGAAATATTTTAAATTCGTCGTTAAATTTACCGATAGAAATACAAAATTTCGTATCTAAATTTGCCGACGGATATACAAATTTTCGTCGCTAAATTTGCGACGGATTCATTATATCCGTTGCTAAATTTTAATTACGGTCGTTTTTTCAATGACTCTTTCTGCAGGTAATTTCCATTATCAAATTTGTTTCCCATCAATAATTTTCATTTATAAAACTTATTTTTCTTGTAATGAAGGAAAAAGAGATTAGGGACCTAAAAATCTGCAAAAAGAAAATATCAATGTGCTCCTATCAAGCATATTTCCAGTTATCACAAAAATAGGAAATTAATACCAGCTAATTACATAACGTCGGATCATTTATTAGTATTAAAACTACTCCAAATTTGGATGAAAAATATTTCATATAAATCGTTCATGAAATTTATTATTCTCCAATTTAGAATTAGCATGACCATTCTTTATAAAAGTGAGCCACATATTCTATTCCGACCTGTGAAGCATTTCGTACCATAATGTAAGTTCCAAACCAGAACTTAAGGGCAAGTGTGGAAGAAAAAGTCATCACCAACCATATTAATCAACAAATCCTCTTGAAGGGAATTCAAATATTCTAATGTGCTTGGATAAGATGTGCAAAGAAGCTTGGTATCAGCACTGTAGTAATTTTTCGACGGACTTGTGGAGTTTGTTCTAAAATGATTACCACTTTAAGGTTTAAACCCATTAATCGAATCATCTCAAGTAACATTCATAGACATCTGGAATAGCTTTCCGCTACGAGTGCATGTACTTTTCTTGAAACCCCTTAACCGCTCATACAATCCGAATTGATTCTTGTCGAGAAAACTCAAAAGATTTAACAAAAATGGACCAAAGTTTCAGGTTCACACTAATATGTTTTTATATATAAATAGCCGCTGCTGATCTTGGCATTGTTAAGTGATAACCCATACAAACACTTGTGCTTTAAGCTTCTGTAATAGAATTCCACCTGCATATCATATATGACTAGAGTTGGGATTGCACCGACACGGATTTTCATGCTTAGGTATCATTTGTATCCTTTTTCTTTTTTTTTTTTCATAATTACATAGTGACTGTGGTCTTGATGTTGTCCATTTTTTCTGTTATCCCTTAACGAGTTGTTCTCATGATGGTTTTCTGCTTTTAATTTGTTAGTCGTCAACAGGCTTATGATTGCAGTAGAGAAAAAGTTGACAAGACATAAGCTAATTAACGATGCACTTAGAAACTATTTCCTGATTCCACTCCTTAAATCGTTATCGGTGGATAGGATTAATACACACGACATGACAGTATAGTTTATGTACATATACAACAACAAAAAGAATCCTTATGAACGAACGTTTATGTGGATGCAGGGTTAACAAACAAGTGAAGCACCATTTCCATAGTCCGACTCCGGCAGGCTCAGTACAAGAACAACTTACCGGAATGAGCAAGCAATCGTCGCCTGGCGACGACTCGTCGTCTTCAAGTTGGATTCCTCATCCTAGGAATGGCATATACGTTCCAAAAGGGCATGAAGGGATGATGGATGATATACGAGAGCGTGCAGTGTCTTGTAATAACCAGACTTTTTGGCTTAGGAGTGTTGATGGGGTTGACAAACCTGACCCTGATCTTCCTTCTGATCGTCCTTTCCTACCTCCACCAATCTCTAGTAATGATTATGTCTCATTGCTTAAGAAAAAGGGTTAATAAGTTATCAGTCTCATGTACGTACTGTACGTACAACGTTATAGAACGTTAAAAATATCTTTAGTATAATAAATTAAACTGTTACATATTCCTGGTCATCAGCATCGTTCTTCACCTTTTTCCTAGGCTTGGTTTGGAGAGCGACTACGATTAACAACATGTTGAAATCAACCTGCTAAAATAATAAGTATTTATTCTCAATAAATACTTATGTATTTACGATTGTTGTTTTGGTAACTGCTGAATCGTGAAAATAGGTGTTTGGTAAGTGCGGTTGCAATTGCTGAAAAAAAAAAAAGACTAAAAAGCTCAATGATTTAATAAATTATTAATTGTTTTATAAATAATTAAAAATATCTTATTAGTCATATAAATTTAAAGTTATAAATAATAAAATAAATTTAGTAAATAAAATATTTCATAAAAATATATTATTAGTTATATTAATTAAGAGTATAATGGAAAATAATATTTCTAGTAAAGATTATTAATGGAAAGTAAAATTTCTACCACATAAGCAGTTTACTACCGCAATCCTCTTTCTGCTTATTGATTTCTACGGTGGCACTGCACTTTTCTCCAATCTACGGTTGTTTACCGCAGATTCAAACATGTGATTGCATTTAAAAATAGCGGTGAATAAATACTTATCCTCACTGCACCGCAGATCCAAACACAGCCTTATTATCATTATTATTATTAAATTCCTCCTCTCTCTCTAGCTCTTGCTATCTCTTTCTCTGTCTTCTTCTTTCTTACCTTCTTTTTTTTGTACAGGTCATTTAGAAACAACCATTCTATTAATTAAAAGTAAAATTGCGAATTATTAGATCTCTTTAAACTTCGCGTCTCAACAAGATTCAGAAGGCGCTTGGTTCACAGAGAGTAATGAGAATAAGAATGAGAATAAATATAGTAAATAATGAGAATGAACATATTAGATCTCCTCAAACTTCGCGTCTTAACAAGATTCAGGGGCACTTGGTTCACAGAGGGCAATAAGAATGAGAATTGAAATGAATATAGTAAATAATGAGAATGAATATATTAGATCTCCTCAAAATTTACGTCTCAACAAGATTTAAGGGACGCTTGGTTCACAGAGAGCAATGAGAATGAAAATGAAAATGAAAATGAATATAGTAAGAAATGATAATGAATATAATCATTATAATTATGATGGTTGATTAAGATAAAAGAATAATTAACATTGTCACTGATGGTGGTTGGTTTGTTAAAAAAGTTAACAAATAAAATTTTGTTAAATTTTTGTTTTATATCAAATTTTAAACATATTTTAATTGATTATATTTAATTTTTGCACCCTATTTATAGTGACAAAATATTTAAAATCAAGTATATTGCGGTATTTCCTTTCAGATAGTTCTTGAAGAAAAAAAATACTCCAATATTTTCTTACATCAACATATCATTAGTTACATAATATTCTTAAAATATAGTTTAATCATCCAAAATATTATAAAATTCATCGATATAATCATAATATCCACCATTCCATCGCTATAGTAAAATCAAGTAACATAATTTAATATAATTTACATTCCTATGATAATGCAAATGATGTAAAATATAACAGTTATACACAATAACTTAATCAAAAGTCTTCAATTGATGCAAAATAATCAGGTTAACACTACAAACTTTGTTTGCATCACAACTACAAAATTCTCAACTAATACAAAATAACTTGGTTAGGCAACATCAATTACATCAAAAGTTCATAATACTTACAAAAATATTAATATGCTTCCTCGACTGATTCATAGGCTAGAAGATGGATAGAGGAATCCAAGTACGAAAGACCTTTTTAAATGACTTGGCAAAGCGAACAAAATCTGAACTTTAGCAGGATCATTACAGAATAACACAACAGCCTTACCAACATTCATTTGAGATATGCTAATATTAAAAAGCTCATTGATGAGCTCTTGCATCTTCTCATGAGTTAAGGAATCATATTTAGACTCTGCAATAAAAGCATTTGTAACAGCTGCATATTATGAGGCCATTTGTTCATAAATAGATTCAAACTTAACGGTGAAGCTATCTAACCTTGACTCAATAGTATTCTACAGTGTTGCTGGGTTTTTTTTCCTTGTAAGAACTTTTCTTTCTTAGTGATAGGTTTTTTTCTTTTTTATTCCATGGCTGCTTGAAGGAATAGCTGAGGATCCTTTTATATCAGATACCACAAGTTCATCTTCATCACTGTAAAAGCTATCAAAGAAATAACATATAACAAAAATAACTTTGCTAAGAATTCTAAATACAACGATGTAATCTAATAACTCACGAACACATAGTCAACCAAACAGAGATGTTCACATAGGTGCGTTTCAAAAATAATCCAATAACTCTCATATATTACTAAATAGTAAACAAACAGAGATGCTCGACATTCAGGTACATTAATCAAAATCAAAACATTTCAACAATCTAATAAGCATATAAAAGAAACATATCTTAAATTACTAATCTACATCATTGTCATTGGATCTAGTTGTCTATATATTATACATGTTGGTTGCCATATTATTCCTGAATGTCAACCACTCATCAGTTGGACTAATTTGTGTAATGTATTCCTTTTCATCATCTTCATCACTCTCATCTTCCTCACTCTCCTCTTTATCTTCAGTGATTGACTCTTACGGATCAAAGCTCATGAACTTGAGGATCAAGTTGTGTAGAAGGGAATAAGCCATTATAGTGCGAACTTGGGTTTGAACTGAGAAAAATGAAGGAGATGCAAGGATCTTCCATCTTCTTTTCAACAATCCAAAGCATCTCTCAATAACATTCCTTGCTTTAGAATGCTTCGTATTAAAGTATTCCTTTGCTGCCTCTGGTCGATGGCCATCGAATTCTTTGAGATGATAGCGTTGCCCTTGATACGGACCAAGAAATCCATTTGCATTGCAATATCCAGAGTTAACCAAGTAATAACATCCTTCATAATTAAACAAGAAGCTATGATTGAGTAGCATAACTTAAAAGGGAACAAAATTATATATTGTAATAGAAATTTATCTGGAGGGACTCGTAGACCATGAGGCCTTGAGATCGCATCTCGAAGCACACGACTATTGTGTGCAGAGCCCTCCCAACTAGGCAATACATATATGAATTGCATATTTGGGCGACAAACCCCTAAAACATTTATTGAAACACATCTTTTTCTTATGCGATATTGGGACTTGTCTTTATTAGGAAGTGTAACTTTAATTAGTGTCCCATCTAAAGCTCCTAGGCAACCCTACAAATTAAACTAAAAGGTGATTTAACATATAAAAGTTATGATATTAATGTTATAGGTTAATTATAATGTTCAAATACTTGAAAACATTTATATCTCTCATCTTAACAGTCTTGAGTAATAGGTTCCGGTTTCTTGAGCAAAATATGATGCAATCTTATAATTGCATGAAGAACTTGATGGAATTGCTGACTCACGGTTTCTTTACTATGGAGAAAAAGTAGGTTTATTGTCCTAATCTTTTTATGGTGAGCTAAGTTGCATATGAACATTGCTACAACTTCTTCTACGGATGTGTTCCTAGTATCTTTTAAATCCCCGACATCTCTTACCATATCACACAATATCCTAAAGGTTGCTCTATCCATACGAAGTTCACTAATGCAGGCATTATCACAATCCATGGTCAATGTAAACATCCATCTCATTCTATCAATCCTTTTTTCTTCCTTTGTTTTAATTTCATGGACCTTCTCTTGAAGGTAAAACAATAGATAACATAATGGATGGAAAATAAGAAAACCATCATATTATTTGTTATTTGATGAAGTATCGAAAGTTGCCTTAGTTTATTCCGTCGTTCGCTAATAGGGGGTGAGTCATCTTGATCTACATTAAAAAATTTAGAAAATAATTGTCCAACATATAGATAGGGCATATTGAAAAGCTAGGTAATAGCAGTGGAAAAGAGATCAAACAATAAGGGAAGGTAATCGAGAAAGATGATCAAGAAGAAGATCAGTTTCTATCATACTTTAAACCAAATAGCTTATGTACTTCTAATTCCTAACCTTGATAAAAATATATCAAGTTTTGGTCAATTGATTAATAAAGGATACGAACAAACTCTACTAGTGGTGAATGAGTGATAATTGATATTAACGGATCTCAAATTGATGAGAATTTGCATGAAGCTAAAACTTTTATAAACGTTGATTAGAATGTTAAAAGAAAGGTCTTTTGAAAAGAATACTTTTATATATGTTACTAAGTTGCCTATGTTAATTAACAAATTAGAAATATACTTTTTAACAAAATGGAGTAATAGAGAAAAATATTAGAATCATTGTAAGAGTGACAAGGGAGCATAATGGTTGAAAAGGTAATACCTAAGAAGTTTTTGATAAAAAAAGTGAATATTTTAGCATATTGGCTATATATGCTACCCACCAAAACACTCGATGGTAGAACACTTGGTTTGATAGTTTAGTAAATATTATGAATGGTGATAATATTGTGGAGATGACTCTTACCCACTTCATGAAGAGGAAGAAATTCTAGATAAGGGTCAAGATAAACTTGAAATGAGATTTCAACTAGGGGAATAAGAACCTTTACTGAAATTTAAGAAATAGCATACTTAATTGTGTTACCCTAACTATATTCAATAAGGCAACAACAAAGAAGGGATAGGTTGCATCTATGAAATGGGAAATTTTCAGGATAAATAAGAGTGAAATAATACCAATAGCAGTAAAACAATATCAGCCCAAGCATAAAAAGCAACTTAAAATTAAAAGACACCGTATTGAGTTGTCCTATCCTTGTCCTTCCATGTTCAATCATATGGTATAAAGAAATTATGTTTCTTTATACAAAGACATTTATAATATGCATAAAATAGGAGCTCTGGAAATTAACAGAAAGCAATAAAAGCAACAAACTTGGAGATGTAAGACCAATCAAAATTGAAAGACCGTCATTGTTTTTCTTATAAAAATTACAATATGTGTGATAATTATAAATTAACATAAATTGAACCGACTTAACTAATTTAATAATTATTATTTAAAATAGAACACAATTAATAAATTGACTTTCCTATCATGTTTCTTCTTTTTTATATGTGTGAAAAGGTTCTGGAATTGATCAAAGGGAATCACTTTGGCTGAGTTTAAAAAATTCATAATAAATAAGGAAACAACAGAGTAATCAACAAAGCTCACACACATTTCAGTATATCATATTTAACATTATCTTAAATCCCAAAGAAAAAACATGAAAATACTATCCAAATTCCCAGTTTTTCACATTTCCAATCATAAATATAACAAAAAAAGGACGTTCATAATAGAAAAGAAAAGGCTCAACCTAACTTAAACAAAGGGATAAAACATAAAGGATTGATTCATATAAATACCTCTTGATAAGTTGCTCAACAGCCATAGTAAAATGGGAGAACTACTAAACAGGTAAAGACTAGCATGAGATAACTTCGCTTTTGGAAAAGAACAAAAACAATGATGAGTTTTCACCGTGCAATTTAGCAACATGAAAGTAAACCCAAGACTTAGCCCACTTCACCAGCAGAAAAAAACTGGACAAAATGACAAACCCAAAGCAGTAGATAAACAGAAGTGAAATGACACAACAAAATAAATTTTCTGATTTATAACATGTCACAATGATCATTTAAAAGGTCTATGAAAATTGGAACTTACATCATTGTTGTCAATGCGATAATGGCAGTTTGGACATTCACGATTTGCCCCACAATCTATGATTTGGTGAGCACAGGATCGAGAGGCATTTCTTACTTTAACTGTAATTCCTTTATTGTTAGTAACCCAGGCCCTGAAAGAGTAACATTCTTGAGTATTACATTCTGGCAACCAAAAAAGCACTCTGCCAAGACCATGCTATCGTTAAATGCAACAACATCAAAGACTAAAATTTGGAACTGTAAATCAAAACCAATTATTGAAAGTATGCTCCACACTTGACAGACTAAGTAAAGCGCAGAAATTTGCACCCAAATAAGGTTATCTTAACACATTTAACCAAGATCAACAACATTTTATAACCGCAAGAGGAAGGCACCTAGATACAGAGCATTATAGAAGAAAGAATATTGAGGTTAAAAGATATCATGTCAGTAAGGTGCATCCTTGCATTTTAAACATATATGAAGTAAGTTAATAAACGCTAACCAAATGCTAGGCAATAGCAAATACTGATTTACAATTTCCATTCGGCGGAGCAATCAATCAGAAAGCACACTCTTTCAATGCTTTAAAACCTAATGAGCATCCATATAAGGAAGAATATGTTAATGGGCAATATGTCAATGAATTGTATCTATCATATAGTTCAACACTTGAAGCAATTGGTTTTCTCTCAACTATACTCTTCACACATAGAAATGTTTGTAGCTTAAAAACACAAAACACATTAGTAGTCTGAGGTTCCATTTATCTCAAATTTTGTCGCACACAAAGAGTCAAGTGTTGTTAGTAATGTTTAGCTAAAACATGAAAAGAGGAGAAAAAGTCTTTGATAGAAGAAATAGAAGATTCTAACAATATACATCAAGTTTCACTAACAAAATGCTACATTTCGTTAGTACCATATCCACACCTGACATTTTCCCAAATGGGCAACTCTCATAAGTAGAAATCTACCAGAAAATCACTACTTATCATCAGACTTGAGAACAAGAGCCAAAACCATAATACTTAGACAAGCTTGATTATCTATTTGTTTATTCATATGCAGGTTTACTTCAAAAACAATCATTTTTGTGGTTAAAATTATTGCATTTATCCAACATGTGTAAGCCAAAAAACAAGTTATCCCACTAAACGAAATCCGACGAAACAAAACAACAAATTATGTAAAGATCAAATCTTACATTCAACTTGGAAGCAACTTCTTAGACTCCAACAACCGCGTTCCTGTTATTCCTAAGCCTTATCTTGCCATTTCTAAGCTAGAGAAAGCGAGAGAGAGAAAGATAGACGAAAACCCAAACCTAGTAGAACAGAAGAGAGAAATATGCAATTATATCAACAACAAAAATTGAAGAAGAAAGAAAGGAAGAAAATTACTAATACTCCTTCTTGGTTTCGACTATTTCCATGGTAGGCTGAGATTAGTTTGTGGAGAGATGGAAGCAAGAGTAACCGAATCGGGAAAAAAAAAAGTGGCTTGTAAGAGAAATTTAAGCGAAGATGGGTAACGCTAATTACTTGCTTATAGAGAAAGAATGAAGTAAAGAGTGAAGGAGGAAACTCGTTCATAAAATACAGAATAATGACTCCTAATTATTACTCTAAATTACGAGAAGAATGGAGTAATATCTGAAAATAAGTAATCAAAATAATGACCCTTTAATAATAGTTCTTTACATAACTTTACCTTTAATTCTATACCATTTATCTTTACTCGCGCCCCAAAACAACTGATCCTCTATCAGAGTATTTGTTGTGTTTGTCTTTGTCTTTAGGACATTCCTAATGCGACATCGTTCCACTAAAAAAGCGTCACCGGAATAACGCAACAGTATGGAAAGTCGAAATATCTCCGCTAGAAAAGTAATCACACTCGCGAGAATAAAATTAGAAAAAAGCACGCGCTCGATCCTACTGCTCAACAAAGTTGACCCACACTTTTCAAATAAATAGAGCGAGTCTTACGCTATTCCATACTCTCATAATAAATAAATAACTTAAATTTAATTGGAAATGTAACCTTGCGTGGTCTTGAAAACGCTCATGTCATATCCATCTCTTTCACAAACTACCCCAGATTGATTTTTCTTGGAATCTGCCATCTCCCTGTCTCAATATCTGTACCTTCTTCCTCGAAATTCACTCGGCGAATTCTCCTCTTGCTTGCTTATAGTTCTTTATGTGCTTATAAAGGCCCGAAAGTGCCGGTGGTTGTGAAGAAGAAATAAACGAATGACAAGCGCGGCGGAGCTGTTTTATCAGAGGAGATCGCGACTGGGACGAGGCGCCGCCGGCGGAGATATCGCCAATCTTGACGCTTACGTTGTTGGGCGGAGTTTCCATCAGAGCTATCATAACCGTCGACATCATCACAATCGGCATGATTTAGACGGCTTTGATGATCGCGCCCGTAGGTCTTCTACTACCGTGCGTGACCACCGGATGCCTTCCACCCTATCCGTAAGTTCTCTAATTCCTTAGGAATTTGATTAATTATAATTTGCATTCTAATACAGTATATCTTATTATTGTAAAATTGTGATTACTTGTGAACACGCCTTTATGTTTTTAATTGCAGGAGCATCCCTCAAGTAGGGTGGAACAACTTTTAAGTCAGTCTTTATCAAGCAACAATGTAGAGACCGAAAGTCTAAACAGATCTGGGAATAACAGGTTGCCCGGAACTGTTCTTCTTGCAAGAGCAAGGCTTCTTGAGAGATTGAGAGGAGTCTCGCCTTCTGAAAGCAGGTAATTTTTCGGGATAAATTTGTTTTAAATTTGGAAAATATTCATATTTTTAGGATAAAAGTAATTATAACTTTGGTTTTGATTGGGTATTGTAAAATTAAATGAAATTGAGTGAAATGGGTTAAAAATTTGAATTTAAAATATCACTCTCGCATTAAATTTGATCTGCAGGTTATTTGATGTTTTAATTTAAGTTAATTATGTTAAAAGTGTGGGGACTATTAAAATTTTGCTTTTAAAGATATTGATTAATCACATGGATTACCCAAGATTGTTCTTGAGACCCATCTGGATATATTGCAGCCAACAACCACGGCATTGCAGTGGTGTTGGTTCCAAGTTCAATTACTGCATTCTGCAGCATAACTTTAATCATAACCGATGCCGTGGTGTTGGTTCTTGCTGCATTTTGCAGCATAGCTTTAATCATAACCGTATCAAACTACAATTCCCGAGTTTCACCCACAGTCGGCTATATATGATCTTGCTATTGTTATTGTACCCGTGAGACCATAATTCAATGTACTTCTTCTTCAAAATTGTCCTTTTCTTTTCTTTTTTGTGAATTTGTACAGTTTGTGGAAATTTTCTTTGCCTTTTCTTTTCTTACCTGAAAAGTTTAGTGGTTTGAGTTCAAGATTGATTTGCTGAGTATGGTTTATGTAGGCGCAATGGCATAGCTTCGCCGAGATTGGAGACCCGTAATGAGAGGCTTGGTGAAGCATTCAGGTCTGCTATTAATTTCTCGACCTCTGAACCAGAACGGCAACATTCTGGGCAGCATTTGTCTAAAAATAGACCACCAGGTCTAACTCCCGAGTCCCTTTGCTGCTTACAGTCTGAAGTCTTCAGCAGCTTGGAGAACAATAGTGAGAATGTGGATTCACCATCATTGGATTGCGGAATATGTCTGGAGAATTTCATGAAAGGAGATGAGCTTATACGTCTACCATGCGAGCATAGATTTCACTCTGCCTGCTTAGATCCCTGGATTCGTATTTGTGGAGACTGCCCGTTTTGCCGCAGGGATATAATTGTAAGTAGCAAGAGATGATGCTACTCCTTAATGTGAGATTTCTCGTTGTTACTTAGTTTTTGATATTTTTTTTGACATGGTTTTCCGTGTTTGTTTAATTTAATGTTCATTTTTTGTTTATCTTGAACATTTACTCCTTTTCCATAGTCGAGGCAAGGATTTTCTATAAAATCGCCTTGAGATGTGATGTGTATTTGTTGCAAGAAGCTGTAGTTAACTATTTGTATATGTAAGCTAATGACTATGAATTGGCCCTGTGAACTTTTTATGTAAACGAAAAGTACAATCTGAATATTTTCACTGGTTTGGTTTCCTCGGAGATGAAAGAAGTAAATTTAACAGGGCTCTGGTAAATCGGTGCATTATTTTTGTCATTTGAAGCCAATTTATTATCAATTATTGAATAATATATAGTGGGTAAATTAGAGATATCGGTACCACCTGTTCTCACATTGACCAGCTCATGAAGATTCTGAGACTGCTCAATTTCAAGATATGAACACAGGAATTTTTAGCTGCGCCTGAACTTGATTGATCCAACTTAACGAAGGTTGTATGGTTTTGCTATTTGTGTTGCTCCCTGGACCTGAACTCTGTCAAGCTATCATTTGATAGTCCATACTCCATACTATGCAACTTCACCCTTTAGAAATGTCTAGGTTGGAGCGGGCAGGCAGGCAGGTAGTTGTATATGTGGGCCGACATTTTCTGATCCCTTATTGTGGTTATATTATTTGAACATGGCATGGATTGTAGTTCACAAGAATCGTTGTCTCCTTTAGAATAAACACCATTATTATAAGAGATAAAAATAGTTCAACATATGAAACATAGAGAAGCTTGTTGATCAAATATTAAAATGAGTGTTTCCTGACAAGCTAGCATAAAGTAAGGAATATCTAGTGTGGCTACATGATGCGTTAAACAATATAATGTTTGACTTTGTAGGAAAGACAAACAAAAAACAAGAGCAGCAAGTGTTCTGCATCACTAGTTGGTCACCAAATTTAGGTGAATCTGTTTCTGAACCACATCCATATTCCTTAGCGTTATTGCTTATAAAATCTGACAGTGACTTAACTGAAATATCTGCAATTTATGTTCTGTGATACAAGTTGATAATAATGTTACTTGATTTAATGCAATCTGAGCCTATGATTTTCATAAATCTGGCCCTGTGTGCTATTTACTGAAATAAGATTACTTAATTGGCAGAAAGAGGAGTTTGTGATGTTGCGTGTGAGCCTTTTTAATTGTTGAAAGTGAAAGTGAAATGACACGGTACCCAATTTGTTTTTTCCCTTGTTCATGCCTTCTTTGTGTAAGGAAAGTTACACAAAGATGACACAGTAGTTTAGGTTTTATTTTAGTATATAATCAGCCATATCATTACTTGAGCATAATTGTGAAGGAATAGGGTTTAAAGTTTTTAAGTAACTTCGCTCTAATCTACATACCAATTGATATTGACGAGGAGATTTAGTAAACTAAAAGAATCATATCTGGTAAAAATTTCGGAGTTTAATATTATGCAATCTTATTCGTAATTAGTAGAAAGATTATTTTCAAATAATCTATATAAAGAGAGGGAAATGAGAACATTAGACTTGTTTGATAAATAACTTATAAGTCAATTTTT
>JANQBM010000221.1:37623035-37635605 GCA_025594535.1 Erythroxylum domingense
TTGTTTTAAGTATCCTTGGTGGGGAATTCCTCCCCCGTGGGCCACGGGCCCAGATGTCACGTAGGACGTCGGGCCGTAGACCCGCCCGGGGAGGGGTTCCAGCAGCAAATGAATATAGTGACTTTAAGTACTAAAAAGGAGCTAAAAGTTGAAGAGAAAAATGATGTTATGCAAGAAACGAAGGATGAGTGGAAGAAGAAAGAGAACGAGGAGCAACTAAGGAAAGAAGTGATAAAAGAGAGAGAGAAAAAGGAGGAGCTAAAGAAAAAAGTGATCAAAGAGTACTAATTGAGAATTTTATACCTAAGCAGGCTTGAGATAAATAGAAAGGAAGATAAATTTAGTAAGTTTTTAGAGATGTTTAAACAATTACATATCAATATACCTTTCGTTAAAGCTCTTTAACAGATCTCAAAATATGTTAAATACTTAAAGGATCTCTTTTCTAATAAGAAGAGGCTCAAGGAATTATTGATGGTGAAATTAAGTGAAGAGTGCTCTGCCATCTTACAAAGTAAGCTATCCCAAAAAAAAAAAAAAATCCATAGAGTTTTACTGTCCTTTGTAGTGTTGCTAATTTGTCAATTGAAATAGCTTAGTGGACTTAGGAGAGAATATTAATTTAATACTATATGACATGTTTAAGAGATTAGGAATATATGAACCTAAACTAATTAGGATGATCATTCATTTAGTATATAGTTCCATTAAGTATCTTATGAGTATTATAGAAGATATTTTAGTTGAGGTTGACAGATTCATCTTTCTTATTGATTTTGTAATTTTGGATATAGGATGATGTAAAGGTTACTTTAATTTTAAAAAGACCTTCCTTAACTACTGTTAAGGCTATGAAAAATGTATATGATATAAAGTTAATCATGAGGGTAGGGGAAGAGGAAGTAGTGTTTAAGATATCGAGACATCCATTTAATAAAGATGATACTTATTTCTCTTTAGATGTGATTGCCTACTAAAAATTTTCATATTATATGGGAAATAATCTTACAGGATCCATTGGATACTTATATCATATAGGGAGAAGAAGGGGATATGAACAACCCTAATGAAGCATGTGGCATATTTGGAAGCTAATGAGCCTATGATTAGAAAGAAGAACTTCGAGAAGATTAAAGGACCAAAGGATCAAGCCTTTCATTAAGGATCTCACATGAGTGACAAGCTTGAGGCTAGAGTATAGCTAAAAGGCTCGTAAAAAATGCTTGTTGGTTGGTAACCTAATAAGTTAGGTATTTTTATTCCAATTTAGTTTATGAATCTTTAACATTAATTTTTATTATGTTTTCATATGATTTGATTTTTATTGCATGTGTTTTAAGTTTAAAACAATTTAAAATCATGGATTCAAGTGTGATTTAACATTCTTTCATTGTTGGATCGTGATACACACCACCAATTCATACTTTTCAAAGTGCAATTTTAGAGTCTTTTATTATTCGAAGAGTACCAGTTCAATTTTCCTCTTTTCCTTTATTTTATAGTTTTTCATTGTTTTGGTATATCATGTGTATTAGGACAATGTACAACTCAGGTGTGTGGGATGACTTATGCTTATCAATTTTTTCATAATTAGCTTAATAGGGAATGATTTTTTAAGAAAGTTTTTAACTTTGAAAGAATATTGATTGAGAAAATTTATTATAAGTTTGGTTGTTATTATGATTTGATTTATTTAGGTAAATAGTTATAAGTATTGATGATTAAGTTAATTCTAATTTGCTTTACAAATTTTAAAAAAGGATATTTGATTTTTATTACGATACTTTTAATTTAATTTGAACATGCAATTAAGGTAGAAGTGAATTCTAATTAATCATTTTTAGTATCCCAAAATACACAACAAATTTTTAAATAACTGAGTATTGAATAAATTTATTCTATCAGCTTCAAGCTAAGTAAAAGTATTGAAGTTAAAGAGTAGTACTAGTGACCATTTGAAATGATGACCTAATTGAGTAATTAAAAAAATTCATAACGAGGTGTTTACTTTTTCAAACAATCTTGTAAATGTGCTTGTATTAATTTAAATTTTTCAAACAATCCTGTAAATGTGTTTGTATTAATTTAAAGTCACTGTTTTGTTTTTCTTTCCATAAGAAGTATGAAAATATTTAAAAATTGAAACAATTTTTTAATGTATGTTTACTTTATGTGTTAGGTTAAATTTTGTTGATTGAGTTAAAGTTTAAACGATTATGGAGTTTAATTGAATTTATTCATAGCTTGATGCAAAGTAGCTAAATATAAAGCAAATTAATGAACTTTTAATTGAATGAATAATGAAAAGTCTTGATTGATCCAATTAATTTGTTTAATTCTTCCCTACACTTGCTACCTATTTAAGTTAAAAGTAGTGGAGTGATTTGCATCAGGACAAATAAATGCTTAAATGTGAAAGAATTTTATTAGTGTAAAATAAGTTATGTTCTTAGCATGATTTTGAGAGAAAAATAGGTTATATTCTTATATAGGATTTGATACTCAATGTGGCTTATATTTTGTTGACTGGACTTGTATTAGCTCCCCAATAAAGAAGGACACATTTTGTCAATCTGGAGTTAAGTTATAAAAGTTTTGGCATGAATTTAGATGAATATAAGTTAAACATAGACCTATGTTTATAACATAAATCAAACACAACCTCTTATTCTACCTTGTGTTAGTCCTTAGTCTACTAGGTTTTTTAGAAAAATTATCACATGAAGGAACATGGCCTAAACACGAATGCGTGTTTATAGGCTTTAGATTCGTGTCAAGACGAACCCTCAAATGCATGCTTGAGGAGTTATTAAGCCAACATGGATATAATATGGATCTATATTGGTAACCTGAATTGGTAGTAAGTTTTATATAAATTAGGACTTCTTATAGCTATGAAGAACATAGAACTAACATAGGTCTATCTCAGGGAGAGTCTTTGAATTTTTTTTGGATTTTGTGAGAATAAATAATCAAATTAGAGCGTAGCAACTTTAAAGAGCAAGAATGAGATTCCATTAAGATTTAACGAAGAATATCATGATTTTAAGATTTATGAGAATGCTTTCTTTTATCTCTTTTTTTCTTAATTGTTGTTGACTTCTTTTATCTTAACATGAAGAAAACTGAGATAGATTTTGATGAGAGGAACCCCCAATGGCTATTATTTTGGATTGATTTCTTTGATTAATAAAAGATTTAAGTTTAATTGCAATTTTTTTATTATTACTTTATGAATTTGAATTGAAATATGCCAATGTTTTGGGTTCCATATATGAAGATTAAGAAATCATTTATATACATATATATATATTATGACATGAATAATAAGAGTTGAATGAAATCTTATAGATAGAATCATATAAATCATCTAGTTTAAAGTCAAATCTACTAAGAGAATTGATACGACGAGTTAATGCATTCTTACAAGTTTTGATTAGAAAGAGATTTTAATCAATCAACTTAAACTAAGGTCAATAATTTAATCAAGATATATCTAAGTATGGAAAGGTTATTGGCAAATCCTACATCTAAATCTTGTTTATCTATTGAATGTTTCAGTCTTGCTTATTATTTTGATTTCCCCTATTTGCAATTTGAGATGGCTCAATTCTAACCTCGTGAGCTTTTGCAAGTGCAGGCCTAAATTATATAAGCCTAGGAGGTGAGTCTACTGTCAATTTCATGTTATATATTAAGAAAAATGATGTGTACACGTTTTCATTAACGGTAAGTTTCTCAAAGTTAACATCAACTGAAAAAACGTAATTTCAGTGAGTATTAGCTCTTTAGATCTTAATTTGGGCTTAAACATCTGAAACTAAGCCTGATGCGATGAATTAGACCCACACATATCCTTACAAACTTCCAGGTATTGCATGTAAGTCTATGTTCTTTAATTACAGAAAAGATTTCCTCCGAAACGAATTCAAATAGGGACAAGTTAACAGAAGGGTGGTTGTTAGGTGGTGTCCTACAGGGTCAAGAACATATAATTCGGATAGTGCCGCCATTATTAACCATGTCTAGGTTTTTGAAAGTGAAGCACATTCACCTATGTGGATTGATGATGATGACAATACCTGCTTCAATCATTACATTACTGTTGTTATGATCTGACTTCCATTGTCTTGCTGTTAAATCTCTGTTGGTTATGCAAAGTCGGTAAGTGGAGAAGGAGAAGCAGACGGAGGAGTTCAACTTCAATTCAAGGAAAAGAAATGGGCCAACAGCAGGAGGCTAGCCTGTTAACATCATTCTGTATTGCATGTAGGCGCAGGACATGATGCTTGAACTACCTTTGTTTTCCCTATTATTCCTTCTACTCTACGACCCCAACCACCTCTCCCCACATTCTTGGCTTCTTCTCGTTTAGTATGTTCAATTATTACTTTTAATAATTTCAATTTTTATTTTTATTACTTTAAATTCCTACATATTTTTATTAATATTATTAGTTTTCTTATTATTATTATCCTAATTATTATTACTGCCTTGTTATTTTATTTTATTTTATCTATATATTATATTATTTTTAAATATATATATTTTATTTATCTATTTATTCATATTTTTTGTGGGTCATTCAGAAACAACCTCTATATTAATTAGGGATAAGACTGCATAGCTCTTTAAGGAGTGGTCGAGTTAGTAGAGTAAGAACATGGGGCCAAAAGGTCCTGTGTTTGAATTCTCCTATCTACACTCTCTCGATCGAGCATGTCGTGTTAGGCTTGTTTTGTGCGTAGTACCTGGTTGACCTGATTTGCAAGCTATTGCATCAATCCAAAAGTTTACCCAATGCACATTTAAAAGATAACGGCTGCGGGTTCTTCCATTTTAAAAAAAAAACACATACATTTAACCAGGATATAAAGTCATTTAATTTTTACTGCTACATAATCGTTTCTTAAAAATTCAATCAATAAAAATAATTTTTAAAATAAGTTGAACTAAGAAAGTAAATATTTTTAACTTTTTTTTTACTTAAAACAGGGAAAGAAAAAACAAAAGAACCATCTTTCCTAACTTGCATGATGTCTTGTCATCATTATTGAGTTGAGAAAAATAATTCATTACTTGCAATGTAGTCATAACTCATAAGTATAATTCTTATCATCTTTTAATTTTTTAAATAAATTATTTAATGTATTAAAATTTTAGTTTAACTCTAAACTTGATAAAATAAGAGTTTGAAAGTTGGGTAGTCAAGAAAATAATATCTCCTAACTTAAAAATGAATGATAAAGATTACCAAAAAAAAAGATTAAAGCCATTAATTAATTGTAATTTTTAATTTTATATAAACTAATGAACATATTACGGATGAAAACTTGGATTTGGCCCAAGCTTGAACCAGCTTGCCCTAACCAAACCTATAGTCAATGGGGCAAACTCGAAATTGACCAAACCTCAGGCGACCCTTATAAGCAAAACGACCTTGTTTTAAGTTTGGTCAGGTTAATCGAGTTTTGGCTTGAACCCACGGCTTTATGTCTAGGCAAATTCGAGCCCAACCCAGTTCATTGTAATTCTTAGAAAAGATGTTAATATGTTTTGTTCATCTCAATTACAAAAAGATAATAATTGTAGTATTAAGTAAAAAGTTCTGTATAAAAAATAAAATAATTTAAGCTTAATTTTAAAAGAATTATAAATTAAATAATTTAAGTCAAATTGAAATTAATAATTACATAAAAACCTTTTTATTAGTCAGTAATTATTTTCATATAAAAATTTTTGTAGAAAATTTTAAAATGTAAATTTTGATAATTTTAAATTTTAAATTTAAAGAAGTTAAATCATAAAAAAAATTTATATTTTTAATAAAAAATAATAAAACACGTGCTAATTTCAGTATTTAAATTTGGGATCGAGTACTCTAAAAATGGAAAGCATATGCAGTGATCTTTCTTAGCATGGTCCGGAGTAAACATCAATCAGATCTGAAAATTGCATTCTCATGTAGACAGTGCATGGCTTGGAGGCTCTAGGAAAGTCCAGGTGTTATAATAAGTAGCTATTAGCATCCGTCCAACATCTCCGTCACGCTTGACACCTAGTTTTCGTAGGAGATACAGCTAAAAGTGACAGCCAAGTAATAATAGTACAAATAATGGATTGGTTTAGATTAGAAGCAAAGGTCCCCAATTTTAACCAATTTACCTAGGACACGTGACCCCTTGTTCAATGATCCCACCAGAAAGCCTAGACCCCACCAGAAACTAGCTTTAGGTGTCATTTACCTTTCCAATGACACTAACCATAATTAACTAATTTTTAAATATATATATATATAATTAATAAACTACTAACATTGGATGAATAAAAATTTAATATTAATTACTCATATATTCATATAATTATGAAATTTATTTATTTTTTTATATAATCAAATACTTTTAAAAATAAAATTAGAACATTAGTGTCATCTACGATGTTTTCAAAATCAGACCTAAAGTTAAATCAGTAAGATAAGAAGTTTAAGTTTTAAAAGATTTAAGTAGTATTAGACTATTATAAAACTGATTACAGATTAAATAAAATTAAAGAGTTTGAAAAAATGATTAGAGAAAACTAACATTACCCATCAAAAAATTAAAATTTAATTAAAAAGTAAACTTTTAAATAAAAATTAATCGGTTTATTTTAGTTTATAAAAACTGATCAATTAATTAATAAATTGAATAACAATGATTATTAAGCTAAATCAAATTAAAAAATTAACAAATTTAAAATTTTACTATTAAATTAACCCCTGTTTAATTTTTAAAATATTGATTACCACCTAATTTATTTATTTATTTATAAAATGGGTCATGGAAAAATGTTTGTAGCTAGGGAGAGAATTGATCCCAAACTGGCATAGCTTAGATGGCCTTCTAAAGGACGCCTATCACGGCGCGACACCAAAGCGCTTGGGGTCCACAAATTAGACGGTGCTCCAACATACCAACTAAAATTTAGCTGGTTATGACTTATGAGCCTAATCTTAGCGTGTAAATTACATATTGCCAGGCTGCCAGTTGCCGACCAACACTCCACATGAGAGCTAGACCCCCCCCCACCTATCATCATTATCTTTTCTCTTTGTCTTTATGTTCAGCCACTAATTACTAATTAACTTCAGTAATCAACTAGCCCTAAGAATTTAAATTGCGTTTTGTAAAGCTTAATCTGCGATTTTAAGTGTACATATAAATAAACTATATAGTAAATTAAGTGATTATGAAAATTTTATAATTGCAATTGTGTCTAACGAACTCCATTTTTAAAATCATGGCCTCTCCCTATTTATGCTCTCACTTCGCTCGCTACTTTCTCACTACAACTCTCTCCAAGGCCTTTCCACTCACTCAGAAACGGTGAGTACGGAGAGTGTAAAACAATGGCGCATAAAAAAGCTGCGATCTTTATCTCTTTGATTTGCATTGTAGTCGCCGGCGTTGGTGGCCAATCTCCGGCCACGTCCCCTACCGCCACTCCCGCTCCTCCCACCCCTACTACTCCCACAGCTTCTCCACCATCAAACACTCCTACTCCTCCCACCCCTACTACTCCCACAGCTTCTCCACCATCAAACACTCCTGCTCCTCCCACTCCCTCCACCACTCCTCCTCCGGTCTCAGCTCCTCCTCCAGTAACCCAAGCTCCACCTCCGGCCACTCCTCCACCCGCCACACCTCCTCCCGCAACTCCTCCACCAGCTACACCACCTCCCGCTACTCCACCTCCAGCTACACCTCCTCCTGCTACTCCACCTCCAGCTACACCTCCACCGGCCACTCCTCCTCCAGCTGTTCCTCCACCGGCTCCTCTGGCCTCTCCACCCGCTCTCGTCCCAGCTCCAGCTCCAAGCAAGAAGAAAGCCAAGGCTCCGGCTCTGTCTCCGTTGGGAGCCAGCCCGCCTGCGCCAACGACGGTAGCTCCGTCACCGAGCTTAGGTGCTACATCTCCAGGACCAGCAGGAGGAACAGATGTGGTACGTGTTTTGGTCTTCGTATCATTTTCTGTGTTGTTGGCTCGAAAGATTTGGACATGAACATAAAACGTATTAGCTCTTTTTAGGATCCGGCGTAATGTAGATAAAACAACCGTCCTTTCGCTAACTTAAACGTAGATGCTTTATCTGATTAACGAGATATATCCGATATGGCTTATAGATCTGATCCGATGGATCGACTTCCAAACAGACGACGTTAGATTATGAATCATAGCCGTCGGACCGGGACCCTCAGACATAATGCACAAAGTGATTTGGTCTATTTTTAGTTACTTTAATCAGAAGCTTTTATTAAAGAAGGAAAGACTATATATGACTAAACTGTGTGCGGATGGGGAACGGAAGCACGAGGCGCAGAATCCAAGGACTGGACCTGTCTTGGAACAGAACGTACATAGGCTGACAGGTTTAGGTCAAAGTCATGACCTAAATTGTTCATGTTCCTCGTAAATGATAGGACACTTACGTCTTAACCTAATACCATGCGTTGTCTGCTCCACTCATTTCACATTATCTCACTACTCAGACATTAGACTATGTAACGTTGTACAATGTTACTTGTCAATATCGTCCTGTAGAATGAACTATTAAGACTCATTTCCATTTTTTCTTATAAAATGCAGAATGGAGTAGAGAGGATGTGGTCGGTGATGAAGATGGTTGGAAGCTTGACACTTGGATGTGCTTCCCTGTGCTTGCTACTTTAGAGGACTATCGTGTCTTTGCTTTTTTCTTTTTCCATTCTTGGCATCTCAGTTTCTATTCCTTCGATTCTATGACTTCAGTTGCTGTTACTGGGGCTATAATATTATTTTAGTAGCTATGATTTCTAGCCCCTACACGGTGATGGGACACTTCAGTTGCCTGTATTTGAGCTCTGTATGATTGATATATACATACATGCACTATGTCGGATTCTTTGGGAGATTTTTGAGGGAGCAGCTTTTGTATTTTGAGAACCTCTTTCTCTCATTGTTATTTCATTCTCCCCTAAGCTCTTTCTCCTTTCTTTCATTGCTTACGAATATTATTCATTTTACACATATGCAATACAACAACAATACCACTTTTCTGTCCAATTTTATTCTATTTAATTCTGTCTAATGTCTAAAACGATATCGTTTAGCTATTGAACATGAGTTTAGAGACTATCTAACTCCGTTCAATAATCAAAACGATATCGTTTTGGACATTAAACAGAGTTAGATATCATAAAATTGGACAGAAAATTTCCACTCAATTTGGTCTATTCTTTTAAATTTACCTTTACTTTAATTGAGTTGAGTAGAGTTAGACTAAAATTTTTAAAAAATTAACTTGGTCGGACTATCATATTTGACTCGCTATCACCTAATTGATTATATTGAATATGACTCAACTTGTAAATCTAATTTGATTCAACTTAATTGGATTTGAATTATATTATATGTTACTCAATTTTTTAAACTTTAGTCCTTATATCCTTGTTTGCCGGAAGTTACCTTGTATCTGATAAAACAAAAAGTTTAAAGTTTAAAAAGTTTAATCGAAATCACGTTGTTATAAAACTAGTTAGAGATTAAATAGAATTGAGGAATTTGAAAAATGATTGAAAAAGATTATCCTCACTTATTTAAAATTTAAATTTTAATTAAAAAAGGAGACAGTTAAATGAAAATTAATTAATTAATTTTATTTTATAAAAATTTATTAATTTAAAAAAATTGATCAATTAATTAATAAATTGATCAAATTTTAACAAAAAATTATTAAACTCAATCAAATCTGAAAATTAAAAATTGAACCGAAAAATTAATCAATTCAAAAGTTTCATTACTAAACCGATCGAACCAATTTGATTTTTAAAACATTGATCAAGACCCTAATCATGCTTGCTTTTATGATGAGATATTATTAAACTTTCGGGTCTTAGATTAATATTAAGTTGCGCTTGGATCTGCGGTGCAGTGTGGTGGAGATAAGTACTTATTCACTGCAATTTTCAAATGCAATTACATGTTTGAATCTATGTGAGAAAAACCGGATATTGGAGAAACGTGTGATACCACCGTAGAAAATAGAAATCGATAAATAGAAAAAAAAGGTTACGGTAGGAAAGTACTTCTGCTATAGAAATTATATTTTTCATCAATAACCTTCTGATAATTATTATTTTCCATTATTCCCTAAACTAATATTTTCTTATTTATAATTTAAATTTATATGATTAATAATATATTTTTTATGAAATATTTTATTTACTAAAATTTTTTACTTATATTTTTCTTATTTTAATTTAATATTTTATTATTTATAATTTTAATTTTATATGACTAATAATATATTTTTTAATTATTTATACAATAACTAATCGTTTATTAAATTAATGGACTTTTTAGTCATTTTATCTTTTTTCAACAACCGCAATTATATTTAACAAACATCTAATTTTACGTTTCAGCAGTTATCAAAACAACAATCTTAAATACATAAGTACTTATCATTTCAGCAGGTTAATTTTAGCACATTATCAACCTCCTAGACTCTCTCAAACCAAGCGTTAATCATGTTTCCTTCTAGTTATATTATTTACACCAGGCTACTCAGTCTTTCACTGCTTTAAATAACCTGTGCCGTAAACTTGGGACATGATCCTCTGTCCCTTTTTTCATGTACTTATTTTATCATATTCAATTCTAACCATTTATTTATGTGAGACTCATAAAAATAAATGGCTGAGATTGAATAGAACAAAATATGTACATGAAAAAAAAGACCGGAAGATTTAAAGGCCGTAAACCAGTGCCCTGTTCCCTAAAACATCCAACCCATCTAATTGTTCTCTCTCTCAGTTATGGAATGATTGGATGCTACGGAGAACAGGTGGGCGCAGAGTTACAAGTGATTTAAAGCCGTCTTTCACTCTTTATTTTGTGATGCCAGCTTTTTCTGTCTTTTTCAGTTTGTTCAGTTCTTGTTTGTATAACCCACCCGATTAAAGAACCTTGTTCATCTTCTAAAGATCAAGTTGTTACTTTGTCATTGTTTTCCAGTAAAGTCTTAATCTTCAAGATCTCTACACAAAAATCAAGTTGTTACCTTGTCATAAGCTTACGTGATCTTTATGAACGGCAAAGTCTTCGTCTTTTCCCATAACCATCTTATGCAACTCGTTTTACTTCATGGGCTTTCTTATACACATCTCCAACTTCCTCTTTAGCTTTACGTGCCATCTTCCTCTTTTGAACAATCACTTCTTGAACCGACTCAAATGTGTCAACTTTTTCCGTTTCACATTTTTAAGCCGTGTCTTTTGCTTGTATTTACACTTTAGATTTGAGCATCAAATCTTACACTCCGACTCTTCTTCTTTTCACCATCTCATACATCCTCAAAGCAGTCATCGTCACTGGTGAAACTACACTTTCTTCCGGAAACAAGATAGCCAAAGCAGCCTCAACAAGAAATCAAGGTTTCTCATGGTGGATCTATGTTGAGCGGAGAAGTGGATAGTACACCGTACCTATTATGGTCGTAGTTAATTCCATACTGGCCTAAGGTACTGGTACACAATATACCAATGAATATTGATCCTGATTTGTAAATTTGACAAAATATGAGACTAGAATTAAAAAAAAAAAAACTTAAACCTACCTTATTCATCTAACCCTATTATTATTGAGAATTCAGACTTCTCAAACTCACACCCAAGGATATTTTATAGACAAAAAATATCAAAAAATAAAGAAATAATAACAACACAAGAGTATTTACGTAAAAACTCCAAAATTGAAGAAAAAACTACGAACAACAAGAAGAAAATCTATCATGTGAAAATTTTTTGCAATTACACAATTTTTCCTCTCACTCAATATTCTAATACACCCACAAAGAAATATTCAAAACAAACTCTCCAATTCTCACGTCAAAAGAGAAATTTAACTAGAGTCAAAATTTATTATACAAATCTTTAACAACTTTGCATTGGTGCACTTAACTAATAAGATAGGACCTTCCTTATATAGGCAAGAGTCTTGCCTTAAATGTGCTTCTCAACTAATGTGAGACAAATTAAGACGCCAAACCCAACAAGTAGCCCTTGTCCTCACTTGGTCGCTCTCACTCCTTACGAAAACTTTGCACGTTTTCTCTGCTCTTCAGTCTTTAGATTGTTGTCCATCGTGTGTCGTAATAAAGTTCGTTCTTAATGTTTAACAGGCTTGGATAAAGTAAAAAAAAGGGTTATATTATATCTCTTTTTTTTCTTTTTTTATGAGAGAGAGTGAGCTCTCATAAAGAACTAAAAAAAATAAAATAGAGACTTTTTTTATTACGGGAGTGTTTGTTTCCAATTTTGTTTTTAGTTTTTAGTTTTTGTTTTCAAATTCAGTAAAAAAAACATGTTTATTTGAGTTTTCAATTTCAGTTTTTGGTTTTTGTTTCTTCCAATTTTTAAAAATTATGAAAACAAAAAAAAGTAGTTTTTATTTTCTGTTTCTGTTTTTTTTAATGTGATTTACTATCATTTAAATATATATTATTTAATTATTAATAAAAATTATGAATAATTTAATTCAAGATTATATATT
>JANQBM010000221.1:37638618-37657508 GCA_025594535.1 Erythroxylum domingense
AAAAAAATGCTAATAGCAACACACATCAAAGGTATTGCTAAGATTTTCGTTGCAATAGCCATGTTGTTTTGTAGTGTGAAATACGTGAAAAGTAATATTAATATAAATAAATAGATTGTTGTTATTTCAAATTTCTATTATTATGATCTTTATGATAAGGTTGATGTAAATTTATAAATTATATAACACAATATATTAAGAGATTATTTTACAATTAAAAAAAACATGAACAGTACACAATATTGACCGGTATCGATACAGTATTGTACTAAAACCAAATTCGATACTAATACCAATACAGTATTCATAACATTGATATCGAGTCCATTCTTAAACAAAGGCACTAGAGTGAATGTGGAATTGGCCATTTTCCAATTGAGTGTAAAGAGATCTTGATTATAGCCTTAAACTCAATTATAGATTTATGAAACACGAGAATATGGTGAAGATATGGAATTTGAATTCGTTTTTCTTTTCATGGTAAAGATATATAATTTAATTAGTTTTCCTTTTTTAATAAAGTTAAAATTAAAGTATGTTGGACCAGTTTGTTTTTTATGATGACAAAATAGTAATAAGCTAACCTTATTTTTGAGTTATATAGTTTGCATATTGCAAAAAAAAGAGCATTTCATCATTATGGTTAACTAACTTCACATTAAAGGATGGAGTTTGTTTTTTATTTTTGTTTATTGTAATTTTACACTTTATATAAGGGAGTCTTGGATGGCATATAACGTTGTCTTATTAGTAAGCAATTGATGGAACTTTTCCATATTGCATGTATATATGCACTTAAAATTGCATTATTTAGTGTATATTCACATTGTTGCGTTTTAGTCTAGTGGTAACATTTTATCAGTTTTATAGGATGTCTCGTTATATATGTTGTTGATATAATTTGTTTTAGTCAAAATTAGTTTAGGAGTTTTTCTTATGTGAGCTATTTCAGGATAGATATAAATTGGTTTTAATAAGTTGCATTTTGTTGGTTTTATATTTGATAAGCTTATTCCTAGATAAAGTTTGTCTTTATATTATTATCTTATGCTTGCCTAAATCTAATCATAAATATAGATGTTTTTATGTGGCCTGAAGGAGTACTTTGTTTCCTAAGAAAAAAATTGTCCAATTTAATAAGTTTAAGCATGAGTTAGTTACCAAGACGTAAAAGTGGAAGTGAATCTCTTTTCCTACAAATGAGGTGAACTTTCTTCATTTAATAAAAATTTTAGTGTAATTATTGAGTGTTGGATATTGTTGCAAAAATTTGGACATCTTTATGTGAGTGCTTTGAAAAGAAAATTTATGCTTATCATTTGCATTGGAAGTTAAAAATTGCTCAGATATCAAAGAGGTTCATATGTTCTCCTTTTGCTAAAAGATAGGATCACTTGGTTGGGATTAAATGTAATAGGTTGATTTTATTAAATTTTAAATTAGAAGATGGCAAAATGTTGTTAAGATACATTAGATAAAATTATCTTTGGCTTGTTTTTATCATTTCTAAATGTATCTTCTCTTTTTTAAAATCACTCACCATTATAGGAAGTATATAAATAAGGGATCAAAAGTTCATTTTGTGTATGTGGTGTGATATAAAATTAGGCTATTCATATTGAGCATTTGCACACACATACAAACCAATGCATTAGTTCTATCTATCGTTCCCACTGGTTAGTAGGTTTTTCATTCCATCTCGAGTTCTCTCACAAGTTCTATTGTACCTTTCTGCTTATCTAAGAAGTGTTTGAGGTAACTTTATTTTAGTATTTTGTAAGAGTTAGAGGACCTTGTGAGGTCCTTAGAGAGTAACAACAGTTGGGGCGTTAAGAACTATGAGTGTAATTCTTCAATAGTTGAGGGTACGAGATAGATTTGGATCCACATATACCATTGAATTGGCTCTCAAGTTAGTATAATCACTTGAAAATCCCATAATATTTTTTTCTTCCTGTCGAGCCAGAGAGGTTTCCCACATAAAAATCATGTATCTTAGTTTTATACATTTTGTTCTTTGTTATTTGAATTTAGTTAACGACTTTGAAAAAAAAGTTTGAACTTGTTCAATATTTGAAAACTCTTATTATTCAATTCACCCCCTCTTGAGCAGTACTTGATCTATTTAACAATTAGTATTAGAGCAGGTTCTCCTAGATATAGGTTAACACTTAAGGAGAGATCCAAAATGATATAAACACCTGGGAAGATTAAGGAAGGTTACTCTGATCAAGTCCCAAAGGAAGATACTACAGTTTGTGGAAATAAAGCATAGCTGATTGGATTCAATCTAAAGATTATGAGGTCTTGTTGATTATTAAAAATGGTCCTCTCAAGTGTACATGTACCAAGACTGATGTTACCAAGGAAGAAATCCCAAAATTTGAGTTCACTAGGGAGGAAAACACGAAGATGAAGAAGAATGCATATGTTAAGAAATGGATTCAGAATGGCTTGCTATCTCAAGAATACAATTGATGTCTTGGGCTCAAAATTGCCAAAGAGATGTAGGACCTTTTTGAGGTAACTCATAAAGGTACCTCTCAAGTAAATGACTATAAGATAGATTTACTAACAACACAATATGAACTATTTAAAATGAATGAAAGTGAATTTATTCATAATATGCTTGCTCTATTTATTAAAATTGTCAATGTGCTTAATTCCCTTAGAAAGAACGATAGCATCGAAGAAAAGATTAAGAAAATTCTTCATGGTTTGTCACCAAAATGGATGCCTAATTTTACTGCTATTTAAGAGGCTACGGATCTTTCTACCTTATGCTTAAAGGATCTAATTGTTACCCTTATGACACACTAGATATTACTAAAGAAATAAAATCCAATTTAGAAGGACAAAAGGATTGCTCTTAAGGAAAATTTGAGTAAGAATGACTCAGACTCAAATGATGAAGACATTGTTATGCTAGCACAAAATTTAAGAAGTTTCTTAAGAACTCAAAGTCAACCTAAAAGGGCAACACTAGCAAGGATAAGTCCTCCTCTTCTTCTTCTAAGAAGAATGTTGATGGTTGCTTTAAATGTGGTAGTTTAGACCGCATGATCAAGGATTACCTCGAAAAAGATAAAGAACGTTGGAAGGATTAAAACAAAGAACGTGGCAAGGAATATGGAAACAAAATTGATAAGAAAAAGTTTAGATGAGCCATGATGGCAACATAGAGAGATTTAAATGATAGTAAGGTTGATTATGAAGGCTCCAACTATACAGCAAATCTTTGTTTGATGGCTTAGTTGGAGGAAAGTGCAACGTATGCTGATGAGGGCTCTAAACTAAGTACATATGAATGGAAAAAGACCTTGGAAACTTACTTGAAAGAAGCATTGATTGATTTGTGTGGCTTTCTTATGAATAACTGTGAAGATATTACTCATAAAGTTGATATCTTAAAAGATGTTATTCTAGGGTTAAAGGAAGATTTAAAAGTCATGATTAAAAAGAAAATCCTATATGAAAATGAAATAAAGACTCATAAAGAGGAAAATTTTAACCTAAAAGAAAAAGACTATGGAACTAGAAAAGAATAACGGTTGTCTATTAAACTCACAGTTTGGAAAACTATCTAAACAAGTTGCAAATTTGAAAATTGAAAACTAGGATTTAATAAATAAACTAGATAAAAGTACAGGAAAAATGGAGAATAAGGGTAAAAAGCAAGCTAAGGAACTACTAAATGCCTTGTTAAAGCCCGTAGGGCTAGATATAGGCTAGGTTTGAATGGGAAAAAGAAAGAGCCATAGAATAAAAGGAAATATGTTAGTCTTCCTAAGTATATTGTTTGCATGCATTATAATAAGACATGCCATCATATGTTTTATTGTCTTGGTATTCAAAAGGCTAATGAAAAAAAAATGCCCATATGAAGCATGTGTGGATTAAGAAGACTGTTTTAAAAACTAATTATGTTATAAAGGGACTGATAAGATCTTATCTTGACTAATTATTCTCCTTTGTTTTGAATTTATTTTTGTACTTAAATGTTAAAATTAATGTTTGTTTTGTTTTAGGAGATATAAAGTATAGATTGCATCAAATTGGGACTCTATTGATGATAATCTCAAATTTTGGATAAAGTGAAGAGATTGATGTAATGGATAAGGCTAATCACTTGAAGGGTTAGAGTTTAAGTGAGAAACTTCTTCTTATCCCTATCACATAGGAGTTTGATTTTGAATTCGTTTTAGATAGACATTTTTATAAGTTAAAATTAGATTAGGGTTAGATTAGAAAACCCTATAAAAGAGATGTTCCTCACAATAGAAAAAAGGTTCTCTCTTTTTATGTTTTTAGCAATTCTTAGTCTTTCTTCTATTTTTGTTATTGAAGCGAAAGCCATGTATGGCTAAACTCATCGTTTTAATTCAAGGGGATTCAATACTCTGATTGTAACTTTGTGAGGTTTTGTGTTTCAAACTTTTATTCATGTTTTAATTCAAGTATTTTTTGTTTTAAATTATCATATTTCATGAATGATTGATATTCGATTTATCTGACAATTTAATTTAATATTGATTATTCTATTGCTAACCAGGAATTCAGTGATTCATAATTGTCATAAAGGATTGATACAAGTAGCAAAGTCTAAGTCTTACATTTGGGTTCCTAAATATAAATCTTAATATGTTTTATGAACTGGAATAGGGGGAACAACTAGTGATACCTTGACAGTGGTTGTTCTAAGCACGTGATAGGAGATAAATCTAAGTTCCTCTTACGCAAGGACTTCTATGATGGAACTGTGACTTTTGGCGACAACATGAAAGATAAGATTCTTAGTGTTCGTAAAGTAGGTAATTGGCTCTCATGTTCCATTGACAACATACTATTAGTTAAGGGTTTAAAATATAATTTTCTCAATATCTCACGATTTTGTAACAAAAGAAATAATGTGCATTTTACTTCTAATAAGTGTTTAATTGTCAAAAATGATACAAATAAGATTGTTTTTGAAGGAATAAGATGTAATAACATTTATAAGGTAAATCTTGACTTGCTTCTTAGAGTCAATCTAACAAATTTAAGTGTTCTTGAAATCGATCTTCTTCTTTAGCATAAAAGACTTAGGCATGCCAGTCTATCATTGTTGTGGAAGCATGTTTCATAAAACCTTGCCAATGGTTTACCTTTTTGGAAGTTTAACTTAAGCAAGGTTCATGAAGCCTATGTGAAAGGGAAGCATGTCCGTTATCCTTTCAAGGCTAAGATCATGGTAAGCATAAGTAAGCCATTATTTCATATAGACCTTTATGGACCAATGGCAGTGGTAAATAGATGAGGTAAGAGGTATGTTTTGGTTGCAGATGATGATTATTCACGTTAAACGTGGACTATAGTTCTTTCAACTAAAGATAAAACTTTTGATGAGTTCTTTGTGTTTGTTATAAAGGTGCAAAAGCACTATGGACATTAACTACTCTCACTCCATTTTGATCATAGAACTAAAAGAGATAATTTAGCCTTCATTGATTATAACAGGGAGCATGGTGTTGATCACAACTTCTTAGCCCTAGAACCCCGTAATAAAATGGAATTGTGGAGAGAAAGAACCAATTGATTATTTTAGGGAACATGATGTTGATCAAAACTTCTTAGCCCTTAGAACCCCATAGCAAAATGGAATTATGGAGAGAAAGAACCAAACCCTACAATATATGGCTAGAACGATGTTTATAGCTAGTGAACTTCTTAGGAACTTTTGGGTTAAAGATATAAACACTACATGTTACATCATATATAAGGCCATAATTAGACCACTTATGGAAAAAAGTCCATATGAGTTATTTAAACACATGAAATCAAATATTATGTATCTCATAACATTTGGCTGTCGATGTTGTGATAGGAACAACTTAGGAAAATTTGATGCTATGATGATGAGTCAGTGTTCTTAGGATACTCCTTTCATATTAAATAATATAAGGTGTACAACAAAAGAACCATGCATGTATAAGAGAGTGTACACATCGTCTTTAATGAAATTGATGCTTTACCTGATCATACTATTTAGGATGATGATTTTTAGATAGGCTTGGCAAGATCAAATACTAGTGATGATCATGAAGAAGAAGAAAAGCATATGCAAGGCACTCAAAATGATAGAGATCATAAACACCAAAGCACTTTGGAGGAAAGAGAATGTCAGGAAGGAATTAGTGGAATAACTAGATGACAGACAACATTTTAGTTCCAATTCTACCAAACTACCTCCTACCAGTCAAATAATTGATATTTCCCCAACTCAAGAAAGTTTTAAACCAACACCTTTTATACTTAAACCATGGAAACATCAGAGGTCTCATCCTTTAGAATTGATATTAAGTGTTGTAAATAAGAGAGTTCAAACAAGATCTAAACTTTAAAACTTTTGTGCCTTTTATGTTTTTCTTTCTTTTAAAAAACTAAGGATTATCAAATTGAACTAAATGATCTTCAATAGGTTTTAGCTATGCAGGAGGAACTACACCAAATTGAGAGAAACCAGGTGCAACACCTCAATCTTAAACTTAAAGATTGAACTATGATTGGCCTAAAGTGGATTTATGGAAATAAATTCGACAAAAAATGGCCTGATTGTGAGGAATAAGGCCATATTGGTAGTTAAATGCTACAACCAGTAGAAAGGGATTAATTACGACCAATCCTTTGCATTAACGGCCCACATCAAATAGTAAAATGGTAAAAAAAAATCACCATTGATTAGGGCTATAGTCATTTAGACCAAAAGGGGCCTCATGTCTGATATAAAAAAATTTCTTTGATAATGATACCGAGTAAAAGAGAAACTATCACAAAACTTATGTATTATCTGCTTGTGATTGACAAGAGAGGATAAGCGCATAGTAAGGCATTTTCAATTGCTATCTTGACTTTTTCAGTTATTGTTTTAGTTTTTTAAATATATTTATGTATGAGAGCCACCTTTTTCCCCCAAATTTTGTGTTTTTTTGTTTGTAGGACCCTTAAAGGATATTCTATCTAGTCAAATAGATTTCAATGAGATATTAAAGCATTTTTGATAAGTTAATTTGCCAAAAATCCTTAGTTGCAAATTGCTACTTTATAGCTAACCTTAAGAAGCAATGCAAAACAATGAAGTATGTTCAATGTAAACTTTGATGGTAAGGGCTTGACTTTTATATATTATAAGAGCTTGGCATCATTTTTCTAATCTTCAAAAATCCTTTTGAATTGATTAATTGATGAGACTAATTCTAGGGCATCTCGTAACCAAAAAGTAAGGACTCTAAATAGTGTCAAATGCTACTGCTGACGTTAGTTTTAGTTTCAAGATTTTTGTAATAACTCCTATTCAAAGTTACAGACAACTTTTACAAACATTCCCAAGTTTAGATGGAGTTGGCATACTACATGTGGTTCTTTTTGGTGTTTTCTCTCTATTTCTCCAAAATAATTGTCAGGATAGTAAATAAAAAAATTGTCACTGTTAATGTTTAGGTAACTTATTCTTAATAAATGACTATCTTTATGTTTTCATTTTATTATTATTTTAGATGCTTTATCATTACAATTGAGAAGTATTTATAATAATTATGACATAATGTGATGGCAATTTTAAAGAAAATTATATAAATAATTAAAGACAAATTCTTAATAAATAAAACCACTTTAAAAGTTATTTCAAAATATATAGGTTCCATAACTATATAACTGCCTCTATAATTATTTTTGTTTCTTTATTTCTTTTTAGTTCTTTTGTTTAATATATTTGTTACCATCATCATTACCTATTTCTTTTTTTTTTGGTATTGCTATGTCAGTTTTGATTACCATCATATTATTTGTATCATAAATTGCATTTACTAATTTAGTACATGACTTATAAATGTATAGCTACACCAACAAAACTCATTATGCTATTTGTAACATAAATTGCATTCACTCATTTAGTAAATGACATATAGATGTATAACTATACGGAAAAATGTTGAATGACTCATCAGTCATAAAAATGGTCCAGTAAATACTTAGAAGGAATGAAGACTTTCATGAAATTTGTAAAAAGATCAAATGGGTTTGAAATGCGAAATTCATTATTCATGCATAGATTGCTTCAAAGTCAAGTTGTGGTATATATTCATTTGTTAATTTGAGGCATAGATAAATTTTATAGTAGATTTATTTATCATGGTGAACATTTAGAAGCTAGTAATGCTATAAGTTTTATTCTAAGTGATGAAATAGGTAACGATGATGGTAACAACAATAACAATATAGGTGAAACAAAGGACTAGGGATTGTTGTTTCAAGTTGCATAAGTATTATAAGTCCTTTGCTTCAAATGTGGAGGCACTAAACTGTGTATCGGAAAGAATGAGTGAAGAAAATTGAAATAGTTTGTGTGACTATTGGTATTACTTAAAAGTTTAGTTCTGATTTTTTCCGTTAACATTTGCTTATATTAATCTTGTCATATGAATTAATGGCTAAACTACTTTTTTTAAATTTAGGAAAATGGTGAGAAAGGCAAGGTAAGCAGATCAAACTAGAAACACCTTATAATCAAGGGTCCAATTCATTTGTAATTAAAACATGAATATGTAAGATCTATGTTTGCAAGTCGTACTTTAATTAATGAATAAGCATCAAATTATTTATTGTGTCTTGATTTTTTTATTTTATAAAATAGACTAAGAAGGAACTAAATAGACAAAAGTGTAACGGGATCATACTATATAAATTCACTCACTATAATTAAGGCAAAGGATGGGTGTCACAAGAAGCAAAAAACAATTATATAAGTATAAAAGTTTGATCAATTTTTTTTCAATTATATATATCTATTAGTTACTAATATAGTAGTAATGTATTGATTGAATATTGATTTTCTTCATTTATTTTAGAATAAGATGGAAAAGAGGATAAAGAAGTCTAAATTAGAGGGTAATGAGCTTTTGGCATATGAGATTTATGATATAGTACTTAATACTTATTCGAAAGGCCTTAGCTATGGTTTTAAGCCAAATGTTTTAACCTTTACATATAATAAAATCATTGGAGAACTTTAAGAACAATCTTAAGGCTGCATTGAGGGCTGAAGTAGTCAAGGGAGAAGAAACTCAAGATAAATTAGCAAAACATGATATTTTATTCAAAAGGATACTTAGCTCAGATTATGATGAAATGAAGAGGAAAGCGAAGGGTATTTAATCGAGTTGTCGAAGCTTTTAAATTTAATTCCAATTCGCCAAACACTTATAGTAGTCATAGAACCAGGTCGACTCACAAGTGAACTAAAAATTAGTTTCTTAATTTCAATTGATAAAACAAAATTGGGGAGTTTTTGATTAATTAAATAATAAACTAAATTTGATAAGGAATTAAAATAAATCAACTAAGTATTAAAATGAGAAATTGAATAGTATTTAACTCTGATTCGAGAGAAGTACCTCAACATTTGGAAATCTTATGCACAAGGGTTGTAATTTGGCTCTACTAACTCCCTTAACGTTCTAATGTTAGGATTTATCATCTTTTCTTCAACTTCTTGGAAATTAGAATCTTCACCAAATCATTAATTCTATCTTAACTATCACTTCTTGAGTTTAATGACCTTTTTCTTGCTTAGTATCTTTCCTTAAATGACGTGTCGTCTTCTCAATTTTTGGATTATACTGCATTTCACCTATCTGAGAAGCACGAGTCATACAAGACAAGAGATTAGCAGTAAACTGTAAAATAACGTGAAGAAAGTAAGAAACTAAATAGTTCACCAATAATAGCGTCAAAATTTTAATCAAATTGTTGAAACTCTCAAAATTAATTTTCATTCACTAAACTCTTATAGTAGTAGTAAAACCAAAATAACTAATAAAATTTAATTGAAGCAATTAGATAGTGAAAATAAGTCTCAAATTTTCTTAAATTAATTGGTTCAAACCCAACATTCAAACTAAAACTTACCATAAATTGATTAGTTATACTAACATTCCATATCAATTAAATGATAACAATAAGCTTAATGAAAAAGACTAAACCCTAAATTAAATAATTGAGATATCTATAATTATTCAATTTAGTTTTCTTGTTTTTCATATGTTGAATATGCAATTCCATAAATAACCTATTTGCTACTTGTACCAATAGTTCATGACAATTACGGATCACTAAATTTATGAATAACTATCGAATATTTAAAAAAAATTAATTTGTCAGATTAATCAATTTTGATTACTCATAAAATAAGAGAATACAAAACAAGAAATACTTGAATTAAAATAAAATCTAGGTTTAGAACAAAACCTCACAAGGTTACAACTAGAGTTTTAAACCTCCTTGAATCAAAATGTTTGGATTTAGCCACACTTAACTTTAGTTCCAACACCAAAAATAAAAGAAATAATGAAAAATGAAGAGAAAATTACAAAGAATAAAAAATATGGAGGTATGGAGAATTGAAGAACGTATTTTTCTCCTCTTTCCTTACTCAAAACCTAGCCTCCTCCTATCTTGCCAATATCCCTATCTAAACAAATCTAAATCCCTATATAATAGTTTTTGGAAATAGATTTCCTAATTGAATTTAAACTCTTGAAGCGAATTTAACATTAGGCATAATCTCACCTTGTTCATTGTTGTAATCTATTCACTTTTTTCGTGATTTTGATTAATAATGCTTTAATTTGATCCAATTTTTACTTGTCATCTTCTAAAATAAAATAAATATTAATTTTTCCCATAGGCACCAAAATATAGCCAAAATAAAAGAGACAGATTCAATTATTATAACCAAATAACATCTAGTCATTCTTAATTCTAAGTCCTAGCCTTGTTCTATCATTTCTTATATATTACAACTTTAATATTTTTCTCAAATTACAAAATAGCTAAAGATGCAACTGAGTGACCATCATACCCAAGAAATGATAGGTATCACTTTAACTAAGCATGTTGTGAAAGGTAAAATTATGTGTGTTTGCTTTAATTTGAAGCATATAATTCATGTATAAATTTTCTCTTAATAATTTTAGTTGACTTAAACCAAACTTGTTATTTGTTTAAGGGGTATCGATTTGGACAAGATTTTTTTGCTACAATATTTGACATTATGTTTAGATACATTTCAATTTATAGTCCTTTTTTGTATTGTTTGGTTACAAACTTAAAGGAATATTTAGACCATTTTGTAATATTTGAGCAAGAAACAAAGTATCACCTATTTATTATATATTTTTCATTAATTTTGTTGACACAATTAAATGGATTTACCATATATTAGATGTGTTGACATTTGAAATAATAATGTTTCTCTATAACTTAATATTTACTTGCTTTATTAGTACTCAATTTATTAACAACATTAAAAAAATTAGCGGTCAGTATCTAAAACCTATTTATTCAAATAATAATATAAACAACAACAATAATAGTAACAATAATAATAATAACAATAAGAATAAGAATAATAATGAGCAAAAACCAAAAGAGAATAAACTTCTAATAGCAAATTATAAAGGTTTAAGCAAAATGTTGCAAAAAGTTTTTGACTACTTTTTCACTTGCTCAAAGTTTAAGAAAGCTCGCTTACGAAGTTATCAAAATGTAGCGAATAATCTATAACGTACGACAATTTAGAATGTAGCCAAATAATATCTGCTACTTTTTTTTATTGCCTAAATTTTTTTCTGCCTGAAAGACAATTTTGTCCTTAGTAGCAATTTTGTGATTTTCCTTTATGATGGACAATTATTAATTGTCATTTTGGTTTTTCAATAAATTACCGGTTAAATTACGTAATTTGATCTAAATAAAGGTAATATAGATGCCTAATAAATTACCTAGATTAATGGGTCGAAGTTGCGGTAAAAAATAGGTCATTTTTAGTATGAGCTTAGTCTATATTTTCCTACAGTTGCTCAGATCATTCGTGTGCATTCAGAACTCTGACCCATTAAAAGAGCTCATGTTTTGAGAAAATTGCAGAAAAGCCTAGATCACGTGCCGGTAAACGTTTTCTATAAAGGTCTCAGGAAAATTTGAACTCATTTCAGCTGAAATCAATTTCAGAATACGGGATGGAACTGAAATCAAATATCCCGCATTTCTTTGTTTTTAATCCTTTTACGACGGATCCTGAGTACGTAATAAGATTTTTTCTACATATTACACTGACAACATTAACTTCTTCTTGATAAGTAGCTACATATTTATAGTGTTTTTGATATGAAAATTATTTGTAGCTGATGCTTTCACTTTGTCTATGATCTGAGAAATGTCCTCTAAACTGTTCCGTGACGGGAGAATTGGCGACAATTTGGGCAACTATTTGATAACCGCAAAAATATAATACGCAACGTATTTGGACAAATTAGCTACGCTTTTGTTTGTAGCCTATAGCCTAGTCTGTTGTAGTAATTTTGTAGAGTGTTGAATTTTACAAGGGAGAAATGTTAATCTCTTAACTAGTTGCAGAAGAAAGGAATAACATCTTGTGTTCATATACAACACCAAGTAAAGCTTAATTAAACTCAAAGCAACTAACTACAAAGCTAACTTCTATGATTTATTACAGCCGCAAAATAACTAACTGCTATAGTTGTTATTTGTTACGTTGCTAAACTACTATTAGCTAAATATTATTCCATGAACATCACCATGGTCTGGGCTGTGAACTGATCAGTGTCTTGAACTGAATTGATCCCTGCACTTGCAATTAGACTTGTCATCTTTAGTTCCATCCTTCTCCTAAGATAAGAGTACCTTAGATCATATTCTCATCCGCATTGTTATGAAGTTTCCGAAACAACCAACATCAGTGCTACTTCTAAAAATTTCAGCAACAATCTCCTCAGTCTTCCCTTTGCATTTTTATAAAGATTACTATTTTCGTAACTCAAATCTATAATCATTTGGTCACAAAAGAGTAACCTTAGCGGTTGCTCAAAGTCTCACCCTCTTCAACTGCAATCATTATAAATTTAAAAAGGAAAAAAAGAACTCGGATATTGCATACTCTACTTTTGATGGAGGCTTATTCGGTATCCCTAGCGTTTCAGTATAATCAAACGTATAATCTATAGAATGAGGAGGAGAATCGAAATAATGGAGATGAACTAGGGTTTGACGATTGACATCAAAGAGCAAAGCATCACAATCTATTATCTCAACAAGTTCATTTTCCTTCGTCAACCTGAATGTAGAGGCAACGCTGAGACCGTGTCTTCTGGGATCCAAAAAATGCTTAAACCGTTTGGTCCAAGATTCTGGTACACCCACCCTGTTCTTTCATCATCCATACGTTGAAAATCAAACTCGTCCTTTCCTCCCTGATACAGGAAACTGGAAAGCCATTCACCAAGTCTCGCTAACTGTAAACATCGGACATTTTAGCAGTCTTCGTTAAAATGTTCATCAGATGGTAACTTCATCTCGCTGAAAAGCTCATTATTCACCTCAAACACAAGCACATGATACTTGGATTCTTCAAAGTTACGCTTAAGGACAATCCAGTGCAATGCCCCGTTCAAATACGCTGGGCACCTAAAAAGTATGTGGAATGAAGCAATAGCAGCAATGTCCTCCAGTAGTTTTTGCCCAGTTCGTAAAATCTTTGTTCTGGCATGTCTGTTACTTGCAGGCTGAACACAGATCATTATGTAATCATTGTTGGTTTCATCATAACACAATACCACAATCCTGCGATGGTGAATTATAATCCAAAACTATGATGAATGTCGATATATCTCCTCAAAACAGGGTTCTACGAGAAGAGTAAGGCTTAGTTTGGTAGTTATGTGTTTGAGATTGTTATTTTGATAATTGTTTAATCGTGAAAATAAGTGTTTGATAAGTGTAGTTGTGGTTAAAATAACTAAAAAATATATCGATTTAATAAACTATTAATTGTTGTATAAATAATTAAAAATATATTATTAGTCATATAAATTTAAAATTATAAATAAGAAAATATAAATAAAATAAATTTAGTAAATAAAATATTTTATAAAAAATATTATTAGTCATATTAATTAAGAGTATAATGGAAAATAATACTTGTAGTGAAGGTTATTAATAGGAAGTAAAATTTTCACCACAAAAACGGTTTTTTACCGCAACCTTCTTTCTGTTTATTGATTTCTGCGATGAAACCGTAATTTTTTCCAACCTCTGATTGTTCACCGCAGATCCAAATATGTGACCGCGTTTGAAAACTGCAGTGAATAAGTACTTATTCTCACCGCATCGCAGATCCAAATGCAGCCTAAATCGCTCAAACGTGATTGTATAAATATCAACCGCAGCAATTATGAGGCTTGTTAAATTGTTTCCCACTTCCGAAAGGAATTATATGATTAAACATTTCAGTTTGTGTTAGGAAATGAATCGAGATTGATGGAATAATTACGACATTTTTTTATATTTTAATTTTTAAAAATTAAAATTATTTTAATTATATAAAACAATTAATACATAAATTATAATAAAGTGTTAATCATAATTCCTAATTTATTTTAAAATTTGATATTTTTCTTGTCGTATTTTTCGATTCATTTTCAAAATCAATGTTGTAAAAACCATTTTTGACATCAATCTTTTTATTAGTAAATTAATTATATTATCTTCAATTTTTTATTTATATATCAAGTAATATATTATAAGATAGATGTTAAATGTCTAACGTATTAAATGCCTTAAATTGATATTCATTTACTAGTTAAAAAGATATCTTCATAGGTAATTGAGGATTTGTTATGAACTTATACCACTATATATGATTTTTAATTAGGATTTAGATGAAATATAACTTCACATGTTATCTTAAAATTCCATGTGTTCTTTTTAAAAATTTAAAATCAAAAAATAAAAAATGAATACTTGTAATATCTAAACACTTTTTATAATAAATTATTAATATGCTTATTTATTTATTCACTAGAAAATTAGAAAGACAATTTACATGTACTTATAAGAATTTGTGTTAATCTTATGGGAAAATAACTTGATAATAGAAACATTGAAAACTAAATAAAAGAGAAAGAAAGTAATCAAATAATAAAAATAAAGATAAAAATTATCAGATCAATTTAAAAATGACTTGAATTAACTAAGTTTTGAGTTTGGAAAAACCAACTCGACTCGACTCATACCGATTAAGACAAAACTATATTATTTTAACTCTTCAATTGATTGAATTTAAGACTATTTAATCCAAACTTGACTAGATTTCATATCTAAATCAATTCATTACTAATCATACCTTAATCCAGGAGAATTTTTAGACATTTTAAGATTACAAATATGAGATGCGAATATGATAGCAAATTTGCATAAATTTCGCTCTGGTTAAGCTCAAATTAAATTACGATAAAAGAATTGCAATGACCAAATCATCATTCATTATTATTTCCCCTTTAAATTCTCATCTTTAAAAAGTCAAAAAGTCAATGTAATCAGTATACAAGGTTCTTTATTTTGTGACAGTTTAGAGAAGGTCATCGATGTACACAACCTTCTCTTTGTATTTTTTACAAAAAAATTATTTTCGTGACTCAAATATGTGATTTTTTTGTCAGAAAGAAGCAACTTTTACTCATTATTTCGAAACTTTCCCTCAAGTTTTGACCTTTAAAGGCTTCAATTGTCTTTGAAGTGGTTTTGGCCCTTGAGTAAGCTTAGAATAAGTAGGAAAAGAAAAAAGTTTGCATTAATTTGGTTGAATTTGAAATTACTATGTTTAATTTTAAATGGATTAATTCTTAGAATGTAGTTAAATTATTTTAAATTTAAATCTTAAATTGAATTTAAGTTCAAATATAAGTTTTATATTTTACTTCGTCATAATTTAAAATTCAAACTTTTTTATAACATAAAATAACATTATTTTGTATATAAAAATAAAAAAATTCAGTCAAAACTAAGGATGACAATAAGCTAACCCATGATTGGTTCCGTCATTTTTTAAAATAATTTTTTTAAATTAAAAATATAAAACAATGTTTTTTTTACAACCTAGGTCCTTGCCTATCTAAAGCTCAACTCTTTTAAATAAAATAATATTATTTTACTTAAAAAAATTAGACCTCAAATTAGTTGCGCCTAAGTCTAAACTCATGAGTTAGCCCGTTAAAAACACCTACATCTGGACTTATGTAGCGGCTCACTGTCATCCCTTACACTAACTCTCTCTTATCCCTCAGTTTCAGTCTGTCTTTACAGGTTCTCACTTTCAGCTCTCAAATCTCAATTCTCTTAGGCTCTCAAATCACTACATGATTACGTGATTTCACGTCTTTTTGATGACGATCATTCCCAAAATATAACTCTCTCCATTTTCTGGATTTTAGAAATGTTTAGTTCCTCAATGCTCGTTAATTCTATACTTCTATGAGTAATTTCTTTTACGTGTTTGTTGTTCATTTCTGTTACTAATGGATGATTAAATGAGTTTCATGCAAGTATTTATTCAATCGTTCGGGGATTTGAAACAAAACTTTTTCTTAGGAGGATAAATGGAACGATTCAAATGAGATTTAATATACCTCTAACTTTTTATTCACTCGTGAGATTGGGGAGGTTCGAGGGGGACTACCAAAGCTCCTCTCCTCTTGAGAATTCATACATCTTTTATCAATACATAGAGAGCTATCTCTCGAGTACAAGTTTAAGTTCGGCCTGAATGGGAAAATAAAATGAAGCACCTAATAATGTATCTTTACAGACCAATAATTACGAGATCGTCCCTTTAATTCTAAGGCAACGAAGGGATTGTACCATTCAAACCTTTTTTTCATGCTTTTTCCGAAGGTTCGGAAAAGGTTGCAATCAATAAGATTTTCCTAACCCTCTCTTTCTGAAAGGAAGAACGAAAAATTATTTTTCCTTTCTGCAGAGACCAGAAGATTGGATCTGGCCGAATTACTATTCGTGTTTAGATAATATACAAAAAATAATATTCATATTCTATTATTATTGTAATTTTCTAATCACTATACTTTTTTAATTTGATATAACTTTACTGATCATTCTATATTAAAATTTTTGTTAATATTCTTGGAGAAATCTTGCTTAACATCCACTTCAAACATATATACATGTCATTCATGTAATAGAGAGAGAGAGAGAGAGATTTAACAAAAAAATTATTTATTAAATTTAAGATTGAATTAAAAATTAAAAAAAATCAAATGTAATATTCTTCTTTGTTTCCATTTTGGTTTGTAGTTTTTAGTTGTTGTTTTCAAATTCATAAAAATATGTGTTTGTTAGTTTGTTATTTTTATTTTTGGGTTTTGATTTCTTACAGATTTCATAATTTATGAATATTATAAAAAGTAGTTTTTATTTTTATAATATGATCTACTATTAATTAAATTATATATGTAATTATTTATTAATGAAATAATTTAATTTAATTTAAATATTTAAAATTTTAATCCAATAAATATAATTTAAAATATTTTCAAAATGTATAAATTTTAAATATAATTTTATTTAATAACTAAAAATAAATATTAATTTACAAATAAAATTTATTTATTTAATAAAATAAATTTACCAATAACTTATCTATAAATACTAAATGAGAGAATAAAATAAATAAATAAATATATTTATTTATTTATTTGTAAAAATAATTCTCTTTAAGTTTTATCTAATAAATAAGTATTATTAATATTAAAAATATAAGTATCAAACAACAAAACAAAATTTGTTTTTTAAAAAATAGAAAATTAAAAAAAAATTACGTTAAAAATAGAAGTAAAACAAAACACCGAATTACCATATATCCATTAATTAAGCAACTAAACTCATAATCCTTAATAAGAATTTGATTTTTATTTTCAATGGAATTTTATATTATGGTCTACTGCCACTATTGGGAAATTAAGATGAGATCAAATTCCAACCGCAACGAAATAATTATGAAATTTTTTCTTATTTTGATTTATCAAAAACTAAGATATCTTTAATTCTATAAAATGATTAATACATAAATTACAATAAAAGCATAATGATTAACACATAAATTATAATAAAATCTTTTTAATTCTCAAACTTTACAATTAAGTTCAACTTGATTAAAATATCTTTGCTTTCTTTAACCTGTTTTTTATGTAAGATCATAATTAGAATTAGATAAATTAAAAATCCAATTAAACAATTTATAATCATAGCTTAAAATTAACGTCTAACAATACATCATGACCGTTTAAATATTTAGGAATATCAATGTAGTTTTGACTACCTTTCCTTTAATGATATTTTCGTATAATTCAATCTTTCATATACAATGTTCCGATTAAACATAGAGCATGAAATTAATATTTATTTTATTTTGAGTCCAATTTTATTAGTTCTCCACCATTAGTTATTGATTCAATTAATAACATTTGTAAACTATTTATAAAATGTCATTCTACCTTAGCCAATAATTTTCAGAATTAATACCACTACAAGAAAATAGTAAATTACAGACGGAATTTACCAACGGAAAAAACCAATATACCGTCGGTAAACATAAATACCGACGGAATAAACCGACGGAATAAAACGTCGGTGATTCGGCCGTAGCTAAATTCACCGACGAACCCTGTCCATACCGTCGGTAAAATTACCAACCGACACGGCTATTCGTCTATAAAATGAACGAAAAAGATGCCGACCGTCTCATATGATCCGTCTCTAAATTTACCGACCGGTGACATACCCGTATGTAAATTTGTCAGACGGAAAGATTGTCCGTCGCGAAATAAGTCAATTTTACCGACGGAACATAATATGTTCCGTCGGTATAAAATGGATAATTACCGACGGAAGTGTTGGATATTTCCGTCAGTAAAATTTTGTTTTATATTTTTTAAAAATTATATATTTCCATTATATTTAAATTATAATCGTCTTATAATTTTATT
>JANQBM010000221.1:37806390-37822533 GCA_025594535.1 Erythroxylum domingense
ATAATCTCAATCTAACCACAAATCAATTGCATTTTTCCATTATTTACCAACAATAACACATATAAACAACAAATAAACCAACAATTACACAAAAAATTGCAAACAACAACAATAATCAAGCAAAATTTTATCACCAAACACCCATGGTTAACACTAAAAATATGCATTTTTTTGGAAAAATAATACACCCATTAGAGAACTTATCTTAAACGACGCACGATGAGCCAGAGAACGGCTAGAAAATGCAAGAAAATGGGTTGGATTCATACGATACAAGCGAGGAGAGAAGAAGAAGAAATGGGGGGAGGGGGGAGGTCTGTTCGGGTTAAAGACGATGAATCACCGATGGAACTGACATTCCATCGGTGATTAAATTTCACCGCGTCATCTTAAACCAAAAGACGATGTTTTATTTATTAAACAGCCGACATTTACCGACGGACTTTATATTATGTCGGTATTTAAAATTTTTAATTATTTTACCGCCTGTTTTTACTGCTATATTTTACGACGGAAACCAAAATTTCGTCGGTAAAGTTAATTAAATGTATACCGATAGAACAAATTACATCGGTATATAACAGGAACTTAACCACTTTGATCGACGGTATTTGTTCGGTCGGTAATAGTCCGAAGCTACTCAATTGCGGGAGTCATTCCCGTAATTATTGCCAACAGTTGTGGCTAACCTGTCGGTAAACATATAATCAACTTTATCGATGGACAACATTCCGTCGGTGAATAGGGTTCACCAATCCAAACATACCGACGGAAGAGTATCCGTCGGTATATATCTAAAGCAATTAAAATGTGGGAATGCCGACGCCAAAGGTCGTGTCGTCGCTATATGTCGTCGGAGATTTTGCGCGAAATTCATTCCCTCCAGTATTGCTAATGGTAATATATTTCTATCGCTATATATGAACAGTACAATACATTTACAGACGGTTTGTTGTTTTCCGTCGGTAAATAGCTACGGTTTTTCGTCTGTCATTAATTCATGATTTTCTTGTAGTGGGTGCTAAGCATATGAAACTAAAATACTTTATCAGTAAGGAGGAGGTTTTAAAATATAGATTGTCAATAGAACATTCGTACTAATCTTATATTAGTTAACCTTTTGACAAAAGGTTTACTGCCTAAAATATTTTCTAGTCAATTAATGAACATAGGCATTAAGTATGCTGACGATTTTTAAAGAACATTCTTGTATTGGATCTTATTATGTATTCGACACCCTTTGCACATTAATGAATGTATTTTTTTGGATTTTTTTATTATTTATATATTTGATTGTAATGTATTTTGTTCAAAACATAGCCAAATGGGTCCTTTAAAGGGGCATTAATGTTAAATCCAATTATGTACTTCCCATTTATAATCATAATTAAAGAGAAAGGCTAGTATAGTGGTACATGGAAGAGAGTATGTTGAATTAATAATATATAACCGCCATGACCCCTTATTAGTCTTATACTTAATTATGATTACGGATGAAACTAGTGTATATGACTGGTGACTATTGTACATTATGTTTATTTAAATTGTCAATCCAATAGACTACATAAAGTCACATGAGTCAAGTGAGAGAATGATAGAAATTAGTCATTTAAGTGACTTATGTGTTAAAGAGTAGTTAGGGAATTTAATAATCCTAACAGGCCTTTTGGTCATTGTGATGGGAAGTTTTTTTAATTGATTAATAGATGTCATTTATTAGAGAAGTTTTTAGGTTTTGTCTCTACCTATTGAGTTTTCCCACTATATTCCATCAAATACAAAAGTTAGAGGTGAAGCTTGAGAAAGAAACAAATTGGGAAAGGAGTTTACATATGTTAACCATTTTTGTATTAATAAGTAAATGGAAAAAAGTGGGTAGTAAAAAATTCTAGCTAAAAATTCTATCTTTATATTGTAATAGAATATTGAATATGAATGTACATATATGAGTCTTACGAATTTTTAGATTCTGCCATAGTTGTGAAATTACTTACAGTACAAGTCATTGCAATAACATGTTCAACTTCTATATATGACAAGGTGACAATTAGTTGCTTCTTAGATAATCACCAAAAAACAACCTGCCCCAAACGTAAAAGCATAATTATCTTGATGTCTTGCATAATTTTTGTTAGTAAACCCCAGTAAATTGGACTTTTCTCCTTTCTTGTAAAATTTTCTAAAGTCCCTAGTTTTTATGAAGGATTCTCTTTGCACCTTTGTACGATTTTCCGTGTATTTACTAATTAAACTCACTATATCTAATCTTGTTATTGTTAGATACATCAAACTTCCTATAATTTGTTTGTAAAATGTGTTGTCAGCCTTCTTCCCTTCATAACCTTTATGTACCTTTAAAGCAAATACTATTTGAGTGTTTATTGGATTATAATCATTCATATAAAACTTATCAAAATCTTTTCACATATATATTGTAGAAAAAAAATCTCATCACATGATCGTATCATTTTTATACCAAGGAAGTAATGCATTATACCAAGAATAGACATTTAAAACTCATCCATCATAATCTTCTTGAATTCTTCAAGCATCTTATTAGAATTTCTAGTAAATATAAGGTTATTGATATACAAGCATATAATGAGTATTTTTCCCTTTACTTTCAATCTTAATGAGAAGTGTATGCTCATAAGGATATTTTGAAAAACCAATTTTAAGAAAATAGTTCTCAATAAGGCTATACCAAGTCCGTGGATCTTGTTTTAGTCTATAAAAGACTTTCTTTAATTTGTAAGCTTTATACTCATTTCCAATCTTGACATAACCAAGGAGTTGTTTGAAAAATACATATTCTTCTGAGTATCTATATAAGAATATCAATTTGATATCTAACTGAAGAATAAGCCAAGACTTATATGCTTCCAATGTAATCACCAATCTGATTATTTCATATCTTACAACTAAAGAGAAAACTTTTATGTAGTTAATCACATAATGTTACTTGTATCCTTTAGCTATTAAACATACCTTGTATTAACTTTACCATTTTCTTTCAAATTTATTTTGAAGACCCACGTTACACTAATGATTTTGTGTTTATTTGAAAGATTAGATAGCTCTTAAGTATCATTTCTTTTAATGGAATCAATTTTATCATCCATCACATCTCATCATTTTCCTTCTTGGTCAACATTCTCAAAAGTTGTAGGGGCACAATTTGAAAATAAAGCAAAGTGAGTAACTAGATTTTCAATTCCAATTACCTTATATTATTCCATCCAAGTATGCCTTCTTCTAACTTAGCAAAGAGATTGAGATTCTTCTTTATTGTCTGCAACAATTATTGGTAAAGCTTCAATAATTCTTCAAATTGTATTTGATGAATTTCCAAACATCTAAAATTTGCTCATGTTCAAAATCCTTATCATAAAGGACATAGGTATGTTTATGTCTATTTCAATCCCAAATGTTCTTTTCATAAAAAAACAACTCCTTTAATGGTTGCAATAATCTTTATTAGTGTATTAAATAATTTATACGCTTTAAATGTTTAATTTACATTAAAAAAATATGCATTTCCTTTGATAAGATGTGATTTGATTATGTTAATGAGTTTTATCTCCTTTGTTGGGAGATGACAAGTGGAGATTAGATCAAATTGAAGTGATATTTGTTAAAACTACGAATTTTGGAAAAGTATGACAAATTACTGTTGTGAATAAGGTGAAATCATAGCTAAAGTTAGATTCACTTCAAGAGTTTCAATTTAAATAGAAGACTTATTTACAATATGTAAGGACTTGGATTTATTTAGAAGATAATCTCTGAAATATTGAAAGAAGTTATTTTGGGAGTAAGAAAGGAGAGGAGAACATCACAGACCTTCTCCATAATTTTTTTTGTTTTTCTTTGTGTTTTCTCTCATCTTTTATCTTTTCTTCTATTTTGGTGGTGAAACTCTAAATCTAAATTTTCTCATTCAAAGGAATTTAAAACTCTAGTTATAACTTTGTGAAGTTTTGCTCTAAACCTAGATTTTTATTTTAATTCAAGTATTTCTTACTTTATGTTCTTTTATTTCATAATTAATCAATATAGATTAATATGACAAATTAATTTAATGTTAGTTATTATATTATTATTCACGACTTTAGTCATCCACATTTGGCATGAATGATTGATGTCATGAATGATTGGTACAAGTAGTAAATAAATTATTTATGAATATGCATATTAACTTTTAAGAAACAAGAAGACTAAATCAAATAGTTGTAGTTATCTCAATTATTTAATTTATGGTTTATTCTTTTTCATTAAACTTATTGCTATCATTTGATTAATATGGAATATTATCATACCCAATCAATTCATGGTAAATTTTGATTTGAATGATGTGTTTAAACCAATTAATTATAGTTATCCTAATAAGTTTTAGACTAACTACTTGAATTATAAAAATTATTCTTTTTAGACCAAATATCTAAGTTACATTGAATTTCTCATTTTTATACTTAGTTTATTTATTTTGATTCCTTGTTAACTTTAATTAATTAGTTAATTAATCATAAACCTCCACTTAGTTTTATTAATTGAAATTAAAAAGTAGTTTTAATTCTCTTGGGATTTAACCTAATTACACGACTACTACAAGGGTTTAGTAAATTAAAATTAATTTTGAGGCCTTCAACAACTTGTTTTAGTAAAATCTATTATTAATGTAACGCATCTAAAGATTTTGAAGTAATCTACAATTGGTCTTCTCCTACTCCAAGTCTCTTCGGTTCGGTGTCATATGTTGAATAATAAAAGTTCGGCTTCTATTCAAAATATGAATGCTTCAAGAAGTCTTTACATTCCCTTACCAACATGCTTCTCATCGCATTGAGAATGGTTCTTTTTTCTCTATCTCTAATACACTGGTTCTTTTCTCTCTCTCTAGTACGCCATCTTATTGTGGTTTATATGTGGTTATATCGTTTCTTCAAATGTCATGTTCTATGCAAAAAAAACATCAAATCATTTTAAACAATATTCACCACTTTGATACGTTCAAATAGGTTTAATAGTCTTTCTTGCTTCATTGTTCACACAAGTTTTAAACCTTTTAAATGTAAAGAAAGCTTATGATTTATTCTATAAAAACATAATCAAGTTTTTTTTGAAAATTCACCATTAAATGTAATTAAATATCTTGGGGGCAGAGGGGTTAAAAGGGGTAAATTGGATATTTATAAATTTAAAAAAAAAATTCTATCCAGTGTACTTAATTTAACAAGTGTTGATTATAAAAAAATCTCAAAATTTTTTTAATTTTACAATACTAGCTTGAACTTTAAGAAGAAACGCTAAAATACCTCATCTTTTAATTTGCTATGAAAATAACTTGATATTAAGTTTCTCGTTAACATTAACATGCCACGTGGTTGACATGTGTATCTTTTTTTTCCAACTTATTTGTTCAATATTCAATTAAATTTTAAACACAAAACAAAACCTAATTTCCCAAATTATCAATGATATTGTGCTGCAACATGATTAATTTTAGTCCTCCCTTACTTCCCCTTTAGTGGTAGGGCTTTCCTGTTGCAATAGATTATTCTCCTACGACTCCCTTCCATGGTAGTCATCTCTTGCTTCCCTTTCAATGGTAGTCCCCTCCTACTACAACACGATTACTCTACTACAATCTCCATTCCACAGTAGTCCTCTTCTATTTCCCCTTGACGATGGTCCTCTCTTATTCTTAACAATACTTTAATCATCACATGATTACTCATTTATGGTTTGTGGCTTCTGAGTAGTTAGTGGGTAATGAATGGTTACTTTCGCATCTTCATATGGCTACTAATGATTGTTGCATGTTATGTAAAAACTTCTAGTGAAATTTACATATGACTCGTAATTATCTTCATATAACGAAAATTTAGGATTTATGAAAAGCAATTACATGTGTCTCATAATTTTCTTTGATGATCAGTGACTTGGTACATCTTGCTGTTTGATTGATACTTCGTTCTATATTCTTTAGGTCATTAGTCTAAATTTTTATGCTGAGATTATGATATTTTATTTTAGTTTATCAAGAAGATAATAGTGTAGAAAATCGAGCAATACGCTAGTTTTAGCTCTTAATTTTTATATAAGCTTTTGGCTTTACTTTGCTCCCCTTTGTATCGCAAAACAATGCATGTTATTTAAAACTAAATTAAGGTACAAAATGTGGAAATCCTTTATGTAATGTGAATATTAGTAGTAACAATCACATATAGTTTTATTGAGACATGCTTATATTAATTGAACAAGATACTTAATAGTTTTTTAAGTTTAATAAGATCAATGACTTGCTACTACTACGATTCCCTAACTTCATTAAGTTTTGATTAATTAAAAGCCTTTCCTCCAGTCCTTTATGTCACTTAAGCAGAGAGGTTGAGAAAATAAGTATGATGCATGGTAATGTTTGAACCCAACAAGGTTCTCAACAAATTACTTCTGGCTTCCTTTTTTTTTTTTAAATATTCATCAATCCTTTTCAAAGCTTTTATATTCTAGTTTTTTGAAAATATTGCTTCAATATTTTTTATATGACACAAAATTACCCTATTGGTTATTTGGATATTGGTTTATTTTCTAAACTTATTCATTGTTCATCGTATGTTATTATTTTATCTGTAGCCTTCCATTAGCTATTGTAGTAGTTGTATAAATATGTGTTAATCGTACTTAACCATCAAGAATATTAAAAAAAAGGGTGAAAATAAAATTTATATGGTTTTTATTACATCTACACCTAGTATATACTTGATATGGGAAGAGTATGAAGTTAGTGGATTCAAGAATCCTATTTATTATTGTTTCAACAATTTTGTAGAAACAAAAAGGAAATACTTTCAATTTTGTCAATATAAGGCATTATGTTCAACAACAAAACAAGATTAGTAATTTTTGTTTTTATTATATTTAGTATATAATATGGATACTGTTATCCTAAGTAATTTTTTAGATTCTCTATATTGATTTTTCCAATTAAAATGACAAGATGAGCTATAGATATCCAGTGCTAAACCTAATATTGTTCAACATTTTTATCATTGTAATAATAAATATAAGTATTGTCTTTATGTCTTTATCAATGAATTATGATTATTTTAGACATTAATGTTATGCAACTGAACAGTGATCATTCAAATTCTAGGTATTTTATAGTTATATGGTCTTGGTAAAAAGTTGAGGTTTGGTTGTTGTAAAAAGTTTTCTAGGCATCTTATGTACATTAGGGTAAGACTTTTATCCATAAGATATGTTATCGTGCAAGAGATGATTTTATTTATAATTCATAAATATTTCAAAATATGATATAAGTTTGATATTTGTGTTTTTATTTTTATTTTATAGTTCTATATGACTATATGTCTTGGGCGTCTGATGTTGTTTTAAAAAAAACCTACTGTTCAATAGTATCTTAAGGAGTAAAACAAAAGGGAAGGAGTTAAATGTATAATTGTGCCAATTGAATTGCTTCAAGTACTTAAACATAATTTCATCTTTTGGTATTTATTTGATACTTTTAGCAAAATATTCCGTATGTTGCAATGCATTCTTAGGAAATTTTTATAGTGATCAAACTATTTTGACATTATAAACAAAATATTGGTCATTTCATTAATGACATAAGTTTAAGACCTTCAATACCTTTCAAAAATGACTTGCCAAAATGTATCTTTAAACTTAATCAAAATGTCACTCGATAATCTCAATAATAACAAGTACCACAATCTCAATAATAACAAGTTTAAAGAGGTTTTAATAGTTATATATCTGTAACGATGAAAATGGATTTTACTTAGTGATAAATGATTAGTTGACTATATTTATATATCTATATTTAAGAGTTTTGTTTGAGGGTGAGCTTTACTGCAACTGGTAAAGTTGCTCTTTTGTGACCAGAAGGTCATAAGTTAGAGTCAGGAAAATAGTCTCTTTGTAAAAAATACGAAAGGAAAGCTGCATACATTGATGACCCTCCCCCAACCTTTGCAAAGCAGGGAGTCTTGTGCAACGGGTATGTTGAGTTTGAGTTTTATTTAAGAGTTTTGCTTGTTATTTAAGATTTTTATAGTATTTTTTGTACTTATTTTGCTTCAAGTGTGTTTCTAGGTGATAATCGCCTTCATAGACTAAGAGGAGAAGAATTTGGATAAAATCATAGCATAGAATAGAATAATTGAAGCAACTTTGGAGGTACACAATCGTGTATAGTGACCGTGTAAGTTACTGTAAATATGTGGAGCTTTAAAGACATTATTTTTACCCGTATGAAGATACATTGACATACACAATTATGTATGTTGCTTATGTATGATTCTGCAACTATATAAAGTCACCAATTGAGGTGTTTTTAAGATACACAGTCACCTATGTGACCATGTAAGTGATTGTATATCTCCTAGATAACCTAGTTTTTGCTATAAAAGGATATTATGAGGGTTACATGGTGAGGGAAGCAATTAAAGTTGTCAAAGACATCATAAAAGGAAGAGAAAAACACAAAAAATAGTTGCAAATCATAAGAAAGAATATCACAAAGTGGAAACATCAAGATCAACTCTAGCTATATTTTCTAGATCAAGGCTTCAATTTGATTTCATTATTTTCTCTTATTCTATCTCATTACCATGTATGTTAAATCTAAGTAGTTATGTTTTGAACGTGGCTATGGAGCTAAATCTATATTAAGGTGTTATTCTTGAATAATTTTATATAACTTTTACCTTGTTGAACTTAATATATTACAGCTTTGTAATATTTGTTTGTGCTCATAATTGAGTTAAATCGAGAGATTAAATCAAGTTATTTATGTTAATATGCGCAATAAGAGTTGGTACCTTAATACACTTACAAATATCAAGTTAATAAGCAATTGAAGAGAGTTCTTAATTGTGAGTTAATTATCCTTATGATTGCTTCAAATCCAATTGAGTAGTTAGGAGTAGTTTTGAGAAATCGAGAGATTACAACTCAACTTTTATCTATTTCAATTAGCATTAATTGATTAGATCTCAAGAGAGGGCAATTAAAACATTTGAATATCTAGGATTAAGCATAGTTGAATTCACAAGGTGAAGGGAAGATAAAACAAGGATAAAATAATTCTTAAGTTTCCATTATTGAGTAACTTCGATTTCATTATTATCTTTTGCTTATTCAGTTATCAAGTTTGTTAGTATACTTAAATTTTCAATCAATTCAATCTTTTGGTTACCTTTAACAAAGTGTAATTCAAGTTGTTAGGTTACTGTATTCAATCCTTGTGGGATTGATATCAATTATATTACAATATACAATTTGTATACTTGCAGTACTAAAAGTTTTTCAATGAAGACTATCAACACTTAACACAAAGAAATAAGTCTATTCAAGATCTTTAGTTAAAACTACAGCAAACAAATAACAAAAAGGCAATATTTGAAGATCAATTATCTAAGACAATCAAACATCGATATCCATATCCAAAATAGTAAAACATCCTATGTATATCCAAATCACAATATAAGGTTATAAACAGACACACACACACACATACAGAGTTCAAATACATATCCAAATCACAACACAAAGTTGAAGCATGGTTTATTTTGTTATTGATTAACCACCATTAAATTGAGATTTTACTGGAGTTGAATTTTTTACCCTTACTTTGAATCTTCTTCGAGTTATAGTTGTTGTTTGAACATTTGTATTTTGAGAAGCTTGAGTTGGTTCAAACATTTGAAATTGACTTCTACCCATCTATAAACAGCATTAACAAAAAATATGCTATTACTAATTTGAAATAAATAATCATTAATTAGCTAAAAAATTGTAATTTGGTAACAAACCTTAAAATATATGTTTCTAATAACTTCTCCAAATGTTACTTCATATCCTTAGGTGGCTTATGTACACATAAATGTTTATAATATTTAAAAATGTTAAAGGAAAACAAAAATTAGAAGTGAATATTCACTCACCAATAGACGTTGTAATGTTAGATCCTGTAAATACTGATTGTATACCTCTGCTTCTTGTGCTACTGTCAATGTTGGATGTAGGTGCCAATTTTTTTTTGATGATCTTCCTTTGTTTCTCTGCATTATACATCTAAAATGTGAAATGAATGGCCATTAATTTGAAGAATATTTATCACAAACATAATTATAAATAAATATATAATTTTATTAGTGATTTCAAGTGGTCTCAAAAGTTGGTCCTTATTTTTGCATCCTTTTTTATTGTGACCAACTTCAAAACAATGTTGACATCTTATAAGTACTTCAACTTTGCTCAATTAGCTTGGATTTCATGATTCTTCATCTTTATCTTTCTAGCCTTCTTAGGGCTTTTAGGCATTTTCTTAATAAAAGGAGGTAATATAGGTTGCAAGTTTTCAATCTTTGTCCAAAATTTTGGAATGTTAATAGGTTTCATAACATATTGATAACTCTTTAAATAATATTCAAGTTTATAATATTGGCTCACTTATCCATTGATATCCTCCCTCTAATTTGATATATAAGCAAATGCATGCTTATATGAGATTTCTATTAAATCCCAAAGTTTACATTGATATGTTCTTGCTTATAAAATCAACGATGAATTTATCTGTAAAATGCATTACCTCAAATTTCAAACTTCTGCTTATCTTGGTGATATAGTGCCTTGCTTCCCATTGTGCAGTCTCTATGTTCTTTCTCACCCTTAGATATATATCATCAATGGATGTGATCATTACATCTTTTTTTTTCATGATTTCGAGTCATTAAAGCAACTCAAATATCCTCTAATATATTGTCTAAGTTGTTTGATCATGCTTCATGGATGAATACATTAAATGTCTCTAATATATTGTTATGAACAATTTCACAGTTTAGTCTTATGCTAATAAATGCTTTCATAAAAGTCCTAAGATTCGTTGCATTAAAGTCATCGTAAGCCTTTTTTGATAAATTCTTCAACTGCTCCATTTTTTCGTCAAATTCCATTTATGTTGTGTAATTAACTGCTGTCAAAATGAACTCGTATATATGTGTCCTTTACAGAATTTAGACTAGTTGGCATTGATATGTTAGGCACATTTTTTATGCTCTACTTCTAAGAAGAGATTCTTCAATGCATCTAATAAACGTTGAATATAAAAAAAGAACATACAAAACATTGTAAGATAAGTATAATAATTCAAAACAAATTTACTAATAAAAAATATGAATATGATAATGTTAACCTTTGTTGATTGCTTACAAATGTCTATGAATTCCCACTAATGATTAGATTATCACCAAGAAGACTTAAAAACCAATGCCAAAATTATTAATTCTCTCGTTTAACCACTGCCTAATATATTGGTACATCTGACTACATCCGTCACACCTAACTGCATCTAACAAAGCTTCTCTAAAAAACGTCTTAAAAAAATCCATTTAATGATATTGCTTTTGGACAATAACCAAGGAAACAATACTTTAATGCATTAAATACCACATAAAACCTATTAAAAATAATTATCCAGAAATTTCATCAAGTTCATTTTGGACGATGAATTGGCTTTCTTTATTAACCTGCCACAATTCTTGTCCATAAGACCACAATTTTGCATAATTCCCTTCTATTGATCCTCGTAGCATCATAATAGCTTCCTATTTAGCCCTATAACATTGAGATTTAGTCATTTGTAATGCATACTGTAATGCCCCAACATATACCCTAGAAGTATTATAGCATGTCTAGAGTGTATTAAAAAATGAACATAATCAATTAAGTACATCTTAGTAAGAGATGTAAATGTACTTAATGTAAAAGACAAGGATAAATGGATAACTTGTTCGCTTCGGCATGGACATACATACTTAGACGTGAAATATGTATGGAAATTTTTGATATGTTTGCTCGGATTTATAAATGTGATGTGAGAGGAATTGATAAAACAAGCATTCCATAAGTAAATGGGATGTTTTTGGTTAAATTGGATGTATTTTTGTGTTGCTTTTGCAAAATAAAACCGAAGTTAGTTGATTTGGGATGTGTACCTCGTTGAATGGATAGGCTCCACTGAATATACTTCTGTAATTTAGCCATATCTTGGTTTGTATACATCTAAATTAGATAATTACAATTGGAAATTAATCTAGAGACATAGATCTAAAACGTTCATGAAGGAACCCAAATCTGATTCTGCCTTTAAGATTTTTTAATTCTGGTTTGAAGTTGAGTTCTGGCTGTTGTCCTTATTTTTGAACAACCTGTGATTTTTGGGGTATAACTCCCGATATAATTAACCAAATTGCATGAAATTTATGTCATTAGAAAATTAAGACATAGGCGAATGAAAGTAATTGATAAGATCATATGCAAATGTGGGAATTAAAGGAAGAAGAAGGACCAATATGAAATTTTCCTAAAGTTAACTCATAGACCAATAAGATTAAAGCATGTGTGTCCAATGGAATCGTAACACATGGTACAATAAAGTTATAACACATGGTTCAATAGAATTGTAACACATGGTCCACTAGCATTGCAACACATGGTCCAATAGAATTGTAACATGTGGTCTAATGGGATTGTAACATATTGTCCAATAAGATTGTGACATATGGACTAATGAGATTGAAACATATGTCTAAGACTAGAAAATTCATGAAAAGGCATATGGAGAAGGGAGATGGACGAAAATTTGATGGCTTAACTTTATGTTTTTCTTCTCTCTACTTCACCTTCTTGAGCCCATCATTTTTCACTTGGTGATTCAAGCAAAACCAAAGAGAAAGGGAAGGAAAAGCATTAGAAGAACTACTTTGTCAATTTTAAGGTTTGATACTTCACTTAGTTGATTTCTGTAATTGTGTGTGATTGAATGGATATAAAGATTCATTTGGATGTGGAATTATTTTTGGGATGTTGCATTGTTGTTATTATGGTATTTTCTTAGATAGAACCGGTTGAATATGACAAGAGAGCATTGTGTTGTGGAATTCTGTCTAGGATTTGTTTGAGTTATTTATATTGTTTGAGTCATAATTCAACCTAAAAACCCCCAAATTGTGTGCTTTTAGTTGCATTTGAAACCTAATACATAGAGCTAAATATCTTTAGAAGAGACTCTGACTTATTTATGGCTCTATGACCTTGGAAATTGAGATCGAAAAAGGTGACCTGATGCTGCCCCTATTTTGGAGCATCTTGTGATATTTTGTTTATAACTTATAATTTAGAACTCTAAATTGTATGATTGATAGTGATATAGAAACTTAAGACATATAGGAGCAATTATTTATAAGAACTTATCGCCAGAAACCTCAGTTTCTATATCAAAATGGCTATGAAATACTGATCTAAAAACTGTCCTGTGAAAACAACTGTTTGGAGGTTTCGGGTCCCTTATCCCACAATTGTGGGAAATAGTTAGGAAGGTGAAAAAAAAAAGAGATTTTGTGTACTTAATGACTGTATAAGGTTAATTGAGTAATAGTTAGTTTAATTATGCATGATTAATTGAGATGATAATGTAAAGGATGTATCGTGTGCAATGTTGAATTGCTTGGTGTGTTCATGAATGAATGAGTTCCAAAGGCTTATGTATTATGAATTGAATATGGATGTATGTGAATTGGGAATTTTTGTGATAATATTGTGATAATTCCAGGCCATCAGTTGTTCGAAGAGTTTAATAGTTGGGATTGTATTGGAAGTGCCTTCTATTTGTGTGAATATACCCAATTTGTGAAGACTTAATACCTCTATTGATACATCGTTCACACGCTTGTAGTTGTATGACATGTTAGTTTATTTGAAAATCAGTGAATATGTCAAGTTGAACAAAATGGAATAAAGTGGTATGTGTTGCAATATGTCCCTCGTATGAGAATTCTGAAAATAACTCTTTTTGTTTTAAAACTATTAAGTCATAGACGTGGGTAAATAGGCATGCCTAAAAGGGTCTGTAGCTACTCCTATGACACTTTGGTGTCTCCTGTTACTAACACTTGGGTGTTTCCTGTTACTGACACTTTGATGTCTCTTGTTACTGAGACATAAGTCTCTCATGTTCTATGATATCGATCACGGTATCTCCTGTATTAATCCTGTTACCCACTTTTGTATAAAAGATTAATAGACTAACTTGTTTTGTATTTTATTATATGCTCAGTTTTGATATAAATAAGCTTTGATTTGAAACATCTGAGCTCTATTATGAAATAAGCAAATTATGTTTTGTTATAGACAAGTTTTGTTCTGATATTATAATATTCAATTTTGAAATTGGTGAGTTTTGCACTGAAATAAATGTGTGACCTGTTCTGATATGTTTTGTTTTGTTTTGAGATTCATGATATTTTGGTTTGGTTTGGAAATGAATAAGTAAACAGTGCTTATGTGATTTTGAATATGTGAATGTTTGGATGACTGTTTGAAACAGTTGTCAACTTATATCCTGTTTAGTTTATTCCCCACTAAGCTTTATGCTTAGTTTGCCCCGTGTAGGTTCAAATAGTAAGGTTTGAAGACTAGGATAATAACAACCACAGTGGCCATGAAGATTGTATTTTGTTTTGGAAATATAATGTTCTGTTTGTTTTGCGTTGTTCTTTAATGTAATGAGATATGTTATATTTTGAGTTTTGCTTAATGGTTTATAAAAACCTTAACACAATTTAGAATTGGATTTAAGGCTTGTATGTAATAAGTATAATGTGTATGTTTTGTTCTGAGTATGACCTAACCAATGTTGAATAAAATGCATGCTCCTTGAGTTTCTAGAAATGCTTAGTATGCATTGGATTACTTTTGTTCTGTTTTGTGTAACATCTGCATATCCTCCCAAGGGGTATGTGGGTGTTACACATACTTCCTTTAAAGATCATCTATCATCTCACTAATTCGCTAATTTAGGTTCCTTCTAAACTTGTGTGAGAATTCAATTAGTATCCACTTCTTACTAGTATGCTTTTTTTTCTAATATCTACATAACGAAGGTTTTTTCATTTCTAATCCAACTAGCATAAACCTTAAAGGGATAGTGTGGATCATAAACATCTTCCATTCTCACACCAAATCTCATCATTGAAACATCATACCTATTTGTAGTCACATAATTTTTGATTGCCTCCCTAAACTGAACCTTATCCTTAAACTTCATGCCAACTTAAAACTGAAAATCTTTTAAGCCCACTTTTATATTAAAACAATATATTTCTTCCTTATGTTAGAAGCCTCGCACCTACCATCATCACTACATATTGGTAACTAAATTTTAACATCACTATCTTTATACTCACTAAATTAACCTTGTGAACTCCATACTTTTCTTTTTGAATTATTTGAATAAGTTCACTCTTCATTACTATATTTTCCACTGCTTCGTACCTCATTTACAACATCATCACATTTAACCCACCACTAACCTTTGTCTTATATTTCTTCTTATTAGCTCTTGCAATGACTTATTTTTTATCATCAATTGCATAAATTTCATCATCGCCTATATCATTTTCAGATTTGGTCAATCTTCATCATCTTTTTCCATATGAAGTTAGAATAACCCCTCTTTATTATCGATAGTATAATCAGTTTCTTTACCATTAGTAGTAGGATTATTATAACCATGCTCATAGTAGATTTCAACATTATTGCTCTTCAATTCTTCTATGTGCTAAAGCATTGATAACATGTCCTTATCATGGAGTAAGTTTAACTCTTTCAAGCATATAATTGATTCTTGTAGAAATTTGTAAAACATAGATACAAATCCATTTCTTTTATCTTCTAATACTCCTTTTAGTACTAACATATTAAGTTCATCAACACCAATATCCTTCTTCTTTTTGATTTCATCAACACCAATAACCTTCTTCTTTTTGATCTTATCTCCAACATGTTTATTTTTGCCATTCTTTCCAATAGCCCACTATAATAAAAGTTAAAATTTACCAACATCTACATCATAAAGAATTTTAATATTTCCAACAAAACTTATTAAAGTGTAACAAATCAAAACTGTAAACACCTAAGCAAACCAAAATGATAATATGCTCTTTCTTAGGATTCCCACAATTTATTTATAAAACAAGGCCTTAAGGTGTGAAATTAAATGAAAAATAAATCGAAATAGGAATGCTAAATAACAAAGATAACCACCTACTCAGCTTA
>JANQBM010000221.1:37847911-37858108 GCA_025594535.1 Erythroxylum domingense
ATCTGCCAGAGGTGCATCACCTAATTACGATATAAATTGCGTGTTCGTCCTGTATCTTATCAAGGCGGCCATAATGAATGACAATCCTTTTCCCTTCCTATTGGCAACATGCCAAATTAGTTAGCAGTTGATAAACATGAGGTCCATTTCCAACTGAAAAACTATTGATCCATATATCGCCGCAATTCCTTCACAGTTTCATTAATTATAATCGTGGAATGAAGCATGGTTCGATTGTTCGAAAAATTCAAATCATGAGCATGGAATTAATCATCATTCCGTTTCTTTACAATGCCATTCAAAAACCTAGCTCGCATTTTACGCAAAGAGCTTTAAAATATGAATAAGTCAAATTAAATATGTAATTATTGAAATAATATTCATTAAAATAAAATAAAATATAATATAATGGAATAAAATAAAATAATTTTTAATAGAATGAAATGTAAATAAATATAATATTAAAAATTATGATTTAAGAAGAGTGGAAGAGTTCATAATATAATATAATAAAATGTTATTTGGAAGAAAGATTTATGATATAATATAATAAAATATTATTTATTATTTTATATTTTATTTTAAATTTTTTAAATTAAAAATAACTAATTTTTATTATTTAAAATAGAAAGAGATGTACCGCGACTCTTTCCTTCTTTCCTACTCTATTCCTTACTATTATAAAACCTCGTCGTTCCGTTACATTAATAACATCTAAACCAAACATATCTAAATCCACGGACCGCCCTTAACGACTATAAAAACCAAAGTATACAAATTAAAGAGAAATATAAACCGAATAATCTATATCTCTTCCTTGCTCGACACTCTTGTTTTGCATTCGGCCGAAATGAGTTCGAAGAGAAGTCGCAGTGATTCAAAATCTTCGAAGAACAGTAAAGGCAGTAAGCAGAAAACTCTGGGCATGGCTTGGGGCGCCAATTCTCCATCCGCCTCCCGCTCCTCTTTTCGCAGCTCTCCTTTCTCCAGTTTTGGCAGGTTCAGCCATGTTAATTTGGATTCATTTTATGGTTTCATTTTTGAATATTTAAAATTGATGGAAGTTTTGTCTGTTTTGGGGTAGTTATATGACGGAGAAGAATCGGAAACTTCGTGATCAGTTTGATGCTGAGGCTACGCGCTCTTCTGGTTCTTGTAAACCAATATTTCGTGGAGTCTCGATATTTGTTGATGGTTTTACAATTCCTTCGAGCCAGGTTTATTATTTTGATGGGTTGTTGTTAAGTTCTTTTTACTTGACACTGCATTGGAATTTAGGAGATGAGATTGTCTTCAGGAACTAAAAGGCTACATGTTGAACCTTGGTGGAAGATTTGAGAATTACTTCTCCAGACATCGGGTTACTCATATTATTTGCAGTAATCTTGCTGACACTAAAGTTAGAAACCTGAGGTTACTAGTTGTTTTTTTTTGGCTTTCTGATATGATAATTAAAGAGAAATGAACTTGGAGTTGGGTCTTAATTCTTCTGCCGTTAATTCTGATACAGGACTTTTAGTTGTGGGCTCCCAGTGGTCAAACCTTCGTGGATCTCTGATTCTGTAGCTGCTAATAAGCTGCTGAGTTGTAAGTCTATGCATTGAACTTGTATTTAGAGATAGTTGGGTTGTACATGGATTGGAGTGTGGATAAAAGGCACTGTTGTATTGCTCCTTCTATAGAGGTTTATGTGTTATGTAGCTAAAGAAAACTCTGCTATCTAAAAGTTGAGAAAGAAGGATGTAATATCGATTTGTTTATAATTTAAAAAAATTGATTTGTTTATGAATTTCCATCATGTACTTAAATAAGTACAAAATATCAGTAACTTGTTCACTATTTCCAGGGGTTCCTTACCAACTGGACCAGCATGCTAATAACCAACCAAGGTTGTCAGCCTTCTTTTCCCAGAAAAGCCCCCAAATCTCAGGCGATTTCATGGTTGCAGCTTCTGAAGAAAACCTGAATCCATCTCTAAAGGGTGGAACACCACGAAATGGCAATTTGTCTCCCTCTCAAGTTAATAATCCCACAGATAACCAACTTGGTGAATCTGAGCCAAGCATTGAAGAGCCAAGTAGTAGTAATAGTGGGAGATGGTCAAAAGCAACGATATCGGAAACTAGTGATAGTGAGATAGAAGATGGGAACATTATAAGAAAGAAACCTCAGGCTAGTCCTCATCCATCTGCTTCAACTAGCAGTTATAGCTTAGGCAAACAAACTGCAAAAGGGTCCTCGACTTTAGCATTGGTTGGGCCTTCAAATCAACGACATTCAACTCTTGAGGATCCCAATTTTGTGGAGAATTACTTTAAGGTGCATTACTAACTTAACTTGCAGTTCCATATTAGTTCTCTAGATCAATCTCCTTTTGGTTTGTGTTTGAAATTTTTATTGTCCTTCATATATTGTGGGTCCCTGAAAATCACATGCCAAGCTGACATGTGTTTCTGTCTGACACAGTTCAGCATAAATTGGTTTGGTCTGTTTCTTGGTTATTGCTTTGCCATATATTTATTTCACTGTTATTAGATTATGCTGAACATGGTGTTTTGCATGTTAATGTCCCCGATTTACTCGTCTTAGTTGCAACTGCTGTAGAAGTAAGCATACTGGATGCTACTCTCTTGATAAGTCAGTCTAGTTGCATGATTTCCTTCTGCATCAGTACTGGAGTCTAAAATTTTTCTAGATCATGCATCGACATTGCTACAACATTCTGTTGAAACTACTCCTTTGCTTGTTTCTGATTGGCGTGCTGACTGAGCTTTGGTTTGCAGAGTTCGAGACTGCATTTTATAGGAACCTGGAGGAATCTGTACCGTAAGCGTTTTCCCAGCTTGTGTAGTGAGTCTAGATGCCGAAGTTCAAATCTTAATGATTCTGATAGCTCTCAGAAGAAAAAGATTATCCATGTTGACATGGTATTGCCATCGTCTACTTGTCCATCTTCATTTTTCAAGAGTAAGAGAGTTCAAGAGTATAAGCGTTCCTACGTATTTGTAGATATGAGACACACGATCACTGGATTAGAACATAACACAGATGTGTCTCTTTAACTGTAGGATAATAACAAAACATTGTTTTATTGTACGTCATTCCTCGTTTTAAGTTTTATATTTAACATTAGAGCAGATACATGATGTTAATTTGAAGTAGCAGTGATTCCATTGTACAACTAGAATATGAACTTAAATTCTTTCTGCTTGCCCTTTCTATTTCCTTTTTCTTTTGTGTTACTTTTTTTTCCCTTCTTTTTGGTAGAGATAGTGAAAAACAAGTGTGACTGAAACTGAGAGAGAATTAGAGCATATCTTTCATAGGTAGCTCAGCACATGAATTTGCTCATTGAAATTAATTCCTTCTTTTGTAGTAGCATATAGATTTGGACATCTCTCCCTTCATTAATTAATTTCCCAAAATACTGCACAGGACTGCTTTTTTGTCTCAGTGGTAATCAGACACCATCCTGAATTGCATGACAAGCCTGTAGCAGTGTGCCATTCTGATAACCCTAAAGGAACAGCTGAAATTTCATCCGCAAATTATCCTGCTCGGGATTATGGTAGATTTCGTGCAAACTAATATCTGTTTGTTCACCTCTACCAATTACCTTGGGCTGTTTACACTCAAATGATATTGCACTCATTTTCCAGGAGTGAGAGCTGGAATTTTTGTTGGAGATGCAAAAGCTCTTTGTCCACATCTTATTATTTTCCCATACAATTTTCAAGCCTATGAAGAGGTAGGTGATAGATTTGAGAATTTCAATTGCCGCATTTGAATTTTTCATTGAGAAAAGAACATATGGATGCTGATTATTCTGTTCTCAAGTCCAGGGCCTTATGTTTTGTTAACTTGTCAGGTTGCTGATCAGTTTTATGATATCTTACACAAGCACTGCAACAAAGTACAGGTATGTCCCTGGAAGCATTCCTTTTCATCTTAATTGTTTTCTGTTCAGTTGCTTTCTTATTGATGTTTCTGTTCAACATAGGCTGTAAGTTGTGATGAAGCATTTTTAGATGTCACTGATGTGGAAGGAGTAGATGCTGAAAATTTAGCATCAACAATAAGAAAAGAGATTTTAGACACAACAGGATGCAGTGCAAGTGTGGGTATCGCTGGAAATATGCTCATGGCTCGCCTTGCCACTAGAGCAGCTAAGCCTGATGGTCAATGTTACATTGCTCCTGAAAAGGCATACTTTTTTTTTGGTTCCATTGTAAAGATTTTTGTTTTATATAGCCATTTATTTTATTGTAATTGCATCCCATTGACCACATTGTTTTGCTAATTAGTGTCTCTGATTATAGTTGTTTTTCTGATTATAGTTATCAGTCAGTGTTTGTTCCTTCTTCATTGTTGTCTTAACTAGCCATATTGATGACTGGAAAACAAGTTAGTTATAGTGAAGGTTCCTCATTTTCTATCTAGTAAATTCTGATCATTGCTTTTCTCATCAGTCTTAATTGAAACCCATTCACAGTTGTCTCATATTCTATGACATAATTTTTGATTTGAGGATTTTATGAAATTGCTAAGGCTCACATCTGTGATTATCTGTGCGTGCTTGTTAAAACATTTGTTTCTTTTGGAAACTTGATTAGAATCAACTTCATGGTTGGTTGGATTCTTTCTGTTCGGGCTCTATCTTTACACCTTTCTCTCTTGTTTTTCAATCAGTTCCTAGAGTGTTGTTGGACTTGCATCTAATTACTAATAGTTTGAGTTGTCTAGCACCTACTCTGTGTGCAACCTTTTAATTACTTAAGGTATCTATACTTACCTCCAAATTGACTTAAATGAGATGCAAGGATAACATAGATGTGCACATCTTATAGAAACTTTACTTCCTCTTTATTATTTCTTTATTGTGATCAGTCAATGCTACTTGACAATATTGTATATTTTTTGTGTGTCGCCATCTGACTAACCTAACAGGTTTGACTTTGTTAGGTGGATGAGTACCTGCAGGAACTTCCAATTAAGACACTTCCAGGAATTGGGCATGTTTTAGAGGAGAAGCTGAGGAAGCGAAATATTTGTACTTGTGGACAATTGCGTCTGATTTCCAAGGTTAAACTTTTATTTGTTGAGCTTTTTTTGTCTTTTCATTGATTGGTTTGCACTGTTGACTTCTTACGTTTGTAGGACACACTTCAAAGGGATTTTGGAACAAAAACTGGGGAGATGCTGTGGAATTATAGCAGAGGTCTAGATAGTCGGCTGGTTGGTGTGATTCAGGTATGATTAAGGATAAGACTTTGAGTAACTACCTGCTTTTAGCTGTCCGGTATAAGTTTGGGTTCCCTGTATAGGTCATTACCTTTTCCATTTGTTCTCTGATTGCAAGACTAATTGTTTTTTTCCTCCATACTTACATTGCCTTTTGATTAACTGGCCCTTGTCTGAGCATTTGATATGGTGTTATATGCAGGAATCCAAGTCTGTAGGTGCTGAAGTTAATTGGGGTGTTCGATTCAAAGATTTGCAAGATGTTGGTATTCTTGTGCACTGCAGGAGCTCATTGCTTTATTTTTATTGATGTCTTTTAATTTCTAATGTGCTTAACAATAATGTATTCCAGAGTCACTATTTCCTATCAAATCTTTGCAAGGAAGTTTCATTGCGTTTACAAGGATGTGGAGTTCATGGACGCTCCTTTACGCTTAAAGTACCTCGCTCCCTTTTTGTTTATTTTCCTATATTAGTAGGTTAAAAGCAGTTCATTTACTGGGCTGTCTTGATTATTATATTCAGAATGAATCCTTGATTATGGATTCGGGTGCTCTTAATCACATTTGGTGGCATGAATGGAATTTGAAAAACAATTTGGTCTTTGAAACTTTGTTTAGATAAAGAAGAGAAAAGAAGGCGCAGGGGAGCCTGCCAAGTTTATGGGGTGCGGGGACTGTGAGAATCTGAGCCACTCTATAACGGTAATAAAATTATTAATATAGATATTTGTCTATGTGGATGCATAGTTTGTCAGTTCATTGCCTTTTTGTTTAATTCTTTTGTACACCACTTTGATTGTGTTTAAGGTTCCAATTGCTACTGATGATAATGTGGTGATTGAAAGGATATCAAAGCAGCTCTTTGGGTCTTTCAACCTTGGTGAGTTAGGTGGATTTTCTTATTGCTTTCAGTTGAGGATCCATTAGTTTCTCGTTAGGCGACATCTTCTCTTGAGCATTTCCAAGTAGTTTACTAGTCGCAGAAGGTTTAATGCCTTGTTTACTTAGATGTTAAGGATATTCGAGGTGTTGGCTTGCAAGTCTCCAAGCTTGAAAATGCGGATGGTCTGAGGCAAGGTATTTGTGCTATAACTTGATATCTAGTTGAACATTTTTTGTTGTACGGTATGATTTTTCGGTTAAGACTAGCATAATGTTTATAATTCTGATCTTGTGCTTTTTTTTTCAAACTGACTATGCTTATCTTGAGTTGGATGCACAGCTCTCTTTTTTCTTATTGCATTTCTCCTGTTTCCTGATAGTCATTAATCATTTGCTGCCAATTACTTGCCTTTAGTGCGTGAAAGAAATGCTTTGAGATTATGGCTCACATCGGCTTCAACAGCTGGTGAAGAACAGTACAATAACAAGGTTGGAAACAAAGTGATGGCAGAAGCAGGTAAGTTAAAAAAGCATATATGTACCGACATGATTGAAACAATTACATATGTATTGCTATTGTGCATGCTCTTTATACAGTTAAGTACCGATTCCAGTTTAGAAAGACAAAATTTATATGGTAATGGCTATAGCTGTTGGTGCATTTTATGTGCTAATGTGCTTGCTTGTGGAAGTGCTTACTGAAGTTTCCATGCTTTATTATTTAACAGAAATTAGTTCCCTGATAATGGCGGGGAGCCAGAATTTGCTTCATTTTACATGATACCTGTTGATTTCATGACAATATAAGAATTTTAAATTTGTTTTCCTTTCTAAATGTTGAAGTTCCCAGCGTCAACAGAAATTTAGGCCAATTTCCTGACCAGTCTGGCAGTTCTGTTGGAAGGAACAATAATCTTGCTGGTGGTGAAGCTTCTTCTAGCAATGCTTCAGCTCCACCCCCTTTATCTCATTTAGATGTGGGAGTTCTTCAGAGTCTTCCTTCTGAAGTCTTCTCTGAATTAAATGATATATATGGAGGAAAACTAGTGGATTTCATTGCTCAAAGAAAAGGCCATAGTGAAAATTGTATAAATTCTTCTCCTGTTGCTTCAAATGTTAGAGGTGAGTTTTCCTTTTTATGGATGTTATACATAGTTTGTGTCTTTTTACTAGTTCCTCATAGATTTGCCTCTTTGGCTAAATAGATGATGGTGGTGGTCTTCATGCATCTGATATGTCTCGCTTAAGTAGTGGACTTGGAGAGAAGGTAAATTCTTTCTTTTCCTTCTAATTTCATCCTATGTTTTCACTTCGCTGCTGCTACCTTCCTATTAGGATAACTCTGTACGTATATTGTGCTGAATTTTGTGAAAGCAAGGTGTTGGTATTCTGAAAGTGATTTGTGTACATAGTTGGAAAGGTAATCAGCTTTATCAGGAAACTAAATTTGTAACTGCTCTTTTCTTTCTTTAAATGTTGGGATGAATTATAATAAGTATAGCAGAATATATGGCTGCATTGATATCCTGTTACGACTAATTTTATTTGAGATACTACTTATGGGGTTGACAGCACTTTTAAAATTGCATTTGAGGTGGTGTATTTTCCAATTGAAACTGAGTGAAGGACGTTTCTTCCATTAGATCACCTTCAAACTGAAATGGATTAGAGCTAACCTCTAGCTTCATGCCTTAAAAATTTGATCTCTCTTGGCTGAAAAACCTCCTTTTGTTGGTTTTAATTATACAAAGCAGAATACAGGCGATGAAGCACAACCAGTCGTTGTTTCTGAGACTGGATTGTGCAATCAAGCCCTTGACAGGGTGGACCTTGGAGTCACTGATTTAATGCCTTCATCACTAAGTCAAATTGATGCCCTTGTATTACATCAATTACCTGAGGAATTGAGAGTTGACATACTTCAACAACTTCCTGCACACCGGAGACAGGAGTTAACTTCAAATGCTGGCTTGGGTTCTTCAACAGAAATTCCTCAGGGGTTAGATGTTAAGAGCACTGATATTAAATTGCCTATTGATGTTGTTGTGGACAGTAATCTTTGGGTTGGAACTCCCCCGATGTGGGTTGAGAAGTTCAAAGTCAGCAATTGCTTGCTGCTAAATAAACTGGCAGAGACATACTACGAATTGGGATCAAATGGAAATCTGTCTTCTATACTGCAGCGTACAATTTGCAAATGTCTGCCTCCTCAGGATGCAAGTGATGATGGTTGGATTGATGAAGCTATGTTGTACATGTGTGAACTTTTGAAACAGTATATTAAACTAAAGATCGAATTAGACCTAGAAGAGATTTATGTATGTTTTTGTCTTCTTAGAAGGTACAGTAAGCTTCTGATGGGCCATCTTTCTCTCTCTTATCCCTCTATATATATGTGTATGTGTGTCTATATGTTCTAATATGTTCATATGAAAACTTGCATATCTTGTTGCCTTTGCTTCCTTGTGAAAATACTGATCCCTTTTGGAGCATATTCCAACCACGCGAAAGTACTGATCCCTTTTGAGCATATTCCAACCACGCACATGAAATGAGATTCTCAAGTCCCTATACTTTTAAACTTGTGTTTCTCTGCTGTACCAATTTGTAATTGTATTGTTAAGCTATTATTCAGCATTTTAATGATACTTTGCTCCTATGCTTTATTCTCTTAGAAACATTTTCATCTTAAAATATTTCCTGTTCCTTAGTGTCAGTTGAGATATGGCGAAAATGTGCACTGGTGCATTGTGGGTTGTCATGCTACTCATTATATTATTTTTTTGCTGTTTCATTCAATCTGCAATCATTCTGTGGTCTGGCTGTCTTGTGTTGCTGATGTGATTGCATCAATTAAATGGCATTCGATGTGCAAAAAGCTTTTATATTGCATTGCTGGGTGCATTGCATGTCTATGCTAATATGTTACTATAATCTACTTAAGGTTTATTTTACCTATTCTATTTACATGCTTTTAACTGAAATACTAACTTCAGGTTTACAACAAAATCAGAGTTCCTCTTACAGGTGTACAACAAAGTCTTCTCCCACCTCCAGGTCTGTTTCTCCACTTAGTATTTAGAGTTAAAAATATCTTAAAATAATCTCCTGTTCTCTTCTTTTATTTCTTGTCCTGCATCATCATCTTGTTTTTCTTTTTTAATTCTGAATCTCCTGTGTGTATCATGAGCTTATCCCAATATATTTCCTATTATATGAAGTGTCTGCTTCTGTCTTGATTTCGCAGGCATCTGTTGTGGAAACTTATGGTGGAAACTTGCACATTCCACAACATGAGTAGTACCCTTTCATCAGGCAGTTTGTGCGGTTGTATTATGCCCTGAAGCATGAGTGATGTATGCAGCTATCCATGGGAAGGAGTTGTCAAGCCATTTTTCTGGTGTTCATACCAGTGCTAACCATTTGTAGAGGTATGATATCTGCCTCCTAAGAGTTTGGATTCTCTTTTGTTTTTTCAGGTTCTCTGTTTTTTTCTTCATGTTTTTTCATGATTGCATAAAGCCTTTTTAAACTTCGTAGAATGTGAACCACGTTAGCGGGATTAATAATGGGTGTTATTGTTGTTGCTGTAGAATGTGAACCAAACTAAATCATCTCCTAAATTCTGGGATGCCACAGTGAAGATGTTGTGTCAGATTCTCTAATGTTGCAAAGTGTGTGTTCTTGGAAGATGGTTTCATCTCATTTTTGTCAGGTTTACTAGTGTCTTTTCTTATTTTTTTGATCCACAGCACTATTGCCATTTTGAAATGTGATGGCTGCTACTTCGACAAATATGCACATTGTGCCAGATCTAGACTAGAATTCTGCACTTTGTCATTGGTCAACATTGAACAACTTTGAAAGTACACGAGGAAAAAAGATGTAATGAGTAAGAAAAAGATCCACCCCGGGCGTTGTGGTACCGCTGGGTTGTAGATGCCTTTGATTGTTTGGGCTACCAGTTATGAATTGTCTGTTGTCTGGCCACACTTTCCATTCCCCATGAACAATATTTGGGAGCACTCATATGAAGGTACCCTTGCACTTCTTGCCCCAAGCTTCTTAGATG
>JANQBM010000221.1:37873020-37893007 GCA_025594535.1 Erythroxylum domingense
TACAAGATAGCAGTATTGGTGTGTAATTTTTGCAGAATTTGACTAAAATGGTAATCTTTACTTAAATGATTAAATTGTATCGATATAGGCAGAATTAGACAAAGTTGTCTTCATGAAAGTTGTATATATTTTTCTTAAATTTCCAACGATATATAGTTTGTAATTTTTGGACTTCTGGATTGAAAGTTATAGTATCTAGAAGTAAGGATGTATAAATGGGGTAGTAGCGATCGTGACACAACACGATCGCGACAGTCCCCGAATTTCGGAAAGTCTCGATCGCGACAGTCCCGAAATTTTTCAGAAAATTGCGATCGCGACGAAGCGCGATCGCGATAGTCTTAATTTGTTTTCAAGGTCACGATCGTAACACAATACCATCGCACTCTTTCAGACTCCCTCTCACGAGCGTGAGAGAGAAGTCACACCCGTGACTCTCTCTTCTCCACACCATTTGTCACAGGTGTGACTGCCTGTGACTTTACTTCTTTTGAATTATGTTTTTCCCATTACAAAACCAAAATGCAAATTAATTCCTTTAACACCCAAATCAATTATTCTTTGATCATTTTTGCTATGGAAAATTTTTCATAAAATTGTTGGGTATTATTTTACTTTTCCTATGAATTTTTATTTATTTAATATAATTATTATCTATTTCTTTTATTTTGATATTATCTATTAATTGTGTATTGATTATTTTTATTAAATCATTTGTTGTCAAAAATTGTTCTACGATATTTTAATGATTATTTATTTATATTAGAAAAGTCCCACCACAAAATTTTCCTTTTCTAGATTGTAATTAAATTTAAATATTTAATTTTATTTTATTGCAATGTGAAATATATTTATTATTATTTCAATAAATCTCAATGGTGACACATAGTCACCATAAAATCCATATAGAGACTTGGGGCCAACAATTCCTATCTATTTTTCTTTTTGGTTAGTCTATTAAGGATTGAACTTTGAATAATATACACTTTTCTTAATCATCTACAAATAGTTTATTAACTAGCAATAAGTTAGTCTGGGTTAGTAAAACTATGAATCATGAGGTTAAAAATATAAATTAAAATGTGATGTAATTGACAAATAAAAATTACCCTAAAATAAAAAACTATTGTATTTAAATTAATAACAACGCATATATAACATATAAATATTATTGATAGCCAATAGCAACAAGTTGAAATAAGGCACATCAAAGACATGAAAGTTGAAATTTTTTTTTAAGGGAGCGGTTGATTCACATAGGATCATGATAATAGGAATGAGAATGAATATAATCATTATAATTATGATGATTGGTTAAGACGAATGAATGATTACCACTACTATTGATAGTGGCTGGTTTGTTGAAAATCTTAAGAAATATATTTTAATTTTAATATATTCTAATTAATTATATTTAATATTAATATATTGTAATTAATTATATTTAATTAATCATATTGTTTTACTAAAAAAGGAAAACATAAAAATTGTTAAAATTTTGTCTTACATCAAATTTTAATATATTATAATTAATTATATTTAATTCTAATATATTCTAATTAATGATATTTAATTAATTATAGTGTTTTGTTCAAAAAGGAAAAAAAACAAAATTAGTTAAATTTTTATATCAAATTTTAATATATTATAATTAATTATATTTTAATTTTAATATATTCTATTTAATAAAATATATTGTTTAGCTAAAAAATAAAAATCAATTAAATTTTTATTTTACATCAAATTATGATATGTTCTTATTAATTATATTTAATTTTAATATATTCTAATTAATGATATTCATCAAATGATAATATATTCTAATTAATTATATTTAATTTTAATATATTCTAATTAATGATATTTAATTAATTATTTTGTTTTTCTCAAAAAGGAAAGAATAAAAATTAGTTAAATTTTATATCAAAATTTAATATATTCTAAGTAATTATATTTAATTTTAATATATTATATTTAATTATGTTTAATTAAACATATTATTTTGCTAAAAATAAAAAATAATTAAAATTTTATTTTACGTCAAATTTTAATATATTCTCGTTAATTATATTTAATTTTAATATATTTTTATTAGTAATATTTAATTAATTATATTGTTTTGCTCAAAAAGGAAAAAATAAAAATTAGTTAAATTTTTATATCAAAATTTAATATATTCTAATTTTCAATCCTTTTGCGCTTAAACTGACCATGCTTATTGTTGTTGAAAGACTTGTTTTGTTCACCATTCTTCTTACAATTATTGCATTTATATGTTTTATCACATTAGCTTTAACAGTAGGAAAAAGGGTGAGTGATTTGGTCTTATCTTATGTACGATTGACATCCTCAGTCTTTATATGTCCTATCAACTCCTGAAACTTCATATCTTTCTTCTTATGCCTCAACTGGTTTTTATACTCATTCCATGTGATAGTTAGTTTCTCAATAAGGGCATTAGCTTGAAACAATTCACACATGTTCATAACCTCAGTAAGGATTTCAGTAACTGGACTCATGTAATTGATCTATAATGGGCTTATCATTAACAACGGTAAATTTTAACCACCTAGCAATTGCATATTTCTTAGTACCAGCATTATCCGTCCCATATTTTACTTTTAAAGCATCCCAAATTTCCTTGGTTATTTTGTACTTGCAGTAGATATCAAACAATGGGTTTATCATATGGTTGAGCAACACTTCCCTAACAGTATAATTATCCTTAGATGTTTTGGGGTTGGTATTGTCACTAGGAATTTCTTGAAACAGTACATAATCGATTTCGTATTGTTGAAAGTAAAAAAAATAATTTTCTCAAACCATCGTTTAAAGTTTCTCCCATCTAGAGGCTCTAATCTAGTTAAGTCAAGTATAATCATCTAGGCTACGGTGATAGGGGCAAAACTTATGTGGAGAATAGTAAGTGCAAAATCTATGTTGGCCTTATTCGTAGATGGCATAATGAATCCAATAATAGAGATGTCTCACATGAAATACTCAAGCAACAGTAAGAACAGAACAATATTCCAAAATAAACACGTGGCAACACAATCGAAAGAATTGTCGAAAAACAATATCAAAACGTAACAATTTCTAACAAGCAGTAATAGTTCATTAATTTTTTGAAATAATGATAGCAATGCAATAATTTTCCAACTTAGATTATTAGTAAAATAACAACAATGTTAATTGGAATGACTTATCTAAACTTAAGATGTCGTGAAAAATCACAGCCCTAAGTAGAAAATTCCCCCTCTTTAGTGCAGCAGGACAACAGAATCCGGCCTTAGGGTTAACGCCTTTTCTACCAGTTTCAGTGTACTCCAAAGGATAGAGTTAGAAACTGTCTTTGTGAATGAAACAGAAAAGTAGAAAAATGCAGAATACAACAAATATGTGTGTGATAAATTATGACAGAATATATGGCTGTAAAGTAGCTGTCTGTAGAAGAAGGAGATACCTGTGATCGAAGGAGGAAAGACAAAACGTGGGAGAGCGATGAAAAATAGTTTGTCTTTCCGAGGAGATATATATAGACAAATAGAAGAACGTTAATAATAATAATGGGCATTAACATATAATGTTACTGGGTAATTATTGGATAATAAAGTATAATAAAATGATGATGGGCGTTCGGTTAATAATTATGGACGTTTTGGGTATAATAAAGTGAAATAAAAATGATGATGTTGCATGATAATGTTATTAATTGAAATACAAAAAATGCATTCAAGTTTTGGAACAATCAAAACACCAACAATCTCCCACTTGATCAAAAACTTGAGAAACATACTGTAATAGTTTAGGAAAAAAAAAGGCAAACAACCAGGTGAACTAAGTCTTGAACCTAATGTCCAATAAAATCGGAGACAAAACCTGCTGGAGAAATAATAGTCTCAAAATGCCCTGGTCTCATAGTTACTCTAGAGAAATAGCCCAAATACTGTGACTAGCCTCCCATAATCACATAAATGAGTCCATCAAGTGTGTACTTCTCACACCACCCAAATTTGGGCTATAGATTCATTAAGGATTAAACAATTCAACCTCATCAAATGCAGTAAAGCCATGCTAGGGACATAATTCAACAACTGAATGTATCTCATTATTATTCCATAGAAAATGTACAAGTAAATAGTCACCACATAACTTTGTTTGACTCAATGAACTTGATTTCCCAAGACGAGTATCCATCATGAGGTTATTACACCATTGGTTTTATCCTCATCCCTTTAGCGTGCTTTGAAACTGGTTTCCTACTCAAAGCTTTTGTAAACGGATTCATTAAGTTCCTCTCTAACTTGAAATATTCTAGAGAAATTACACCATGCCTAATCAAAGTATAGATAATTTTATGTCTCAATCTGATATGTCTACTTTTTATATTATATGCCTTTTTCTTGGCAACATGAATGGTAGCCTGCAAATCATAATGAAGGAACATATAAGAAATTAGTTTTTCCTAAAGCAGGATATCTACTAAGAGATTCTTTAGCCATTCAGCTTCCTGTCATGCTAGCTCCAAAGCCATAAACTCAGCTTCCATCATTGATCTCGCAATACATGTTTGCTTGGATGATTTTCAAGACATTGCAGCTCCTGTCAAGGTAAAAACATAACCATTGGTACCTTTCAAATAGCACAACAAACGACTCAGTGCATTCCAATATTCTTGACTAGGATTATGAGTATACCTACAAAGTCTGTTCACAAAGTATGCAATATCAGGACAAGAATAGTTCATCAAGAACATCATACTATCCAGAATTTTAACATACTTAGCTTAATTTACACTATCACCAAAAATTTTCTTTAAAGCAACAATAGCATCACAGGGAGTCTTGACTACTTAAACATCATAGTAACCAAACTTCTTCAAAATTTTCTCAACATAATGAGTTTGACTCAACCTAAAATTAGAGTCAATCCTATCAACTTTGATTCCCAAAATAAAGTCCATAGGTCCAAGATCTTTTATATCAAAGGAAGACTTTAGCAGACTCTTGGTAGTGTCAATTATAGTTTTGTGGTGATTTATATTATTGAGGAAGATCCTAAAACTTAAGAGGAAGTAATGGGATATATGGATGCTACATTTTGAAAGGAAGTCATAAATAGTAAGTTAGAGTCAATTATGTCTAATAAAAATTAGGTTTTAGTTGATCTACATCGAGATTGTAAGCCTTTGAAAGTGAGATTTTTAAATATGGTTTCATCTTTTGTGATGCTAATTCTTGCATTTAAGTAAAATCTGACACTAGGTTCAAGACTTAGTTCACCTGATTATTTGCCTATTTTTCTCCTAAACTGTTACAATTTGTTTATCAAATTTAGACCAAGTGGGGGATTGTTGGTGTTTTGGTTGTTCTAAAACTTGGTTAATTCATATGTCTATTACCTCTATAAATCAAACGTTTTTATGCTATTAAGTCATATGTTTTTGCGGTCCTTCATAATGACCATATTGTCTATCATCGTTGGCCATCATTGTTTTTATTACACTTTTTCATACCCAAAATGTCCATCATTATTAACCAAACGTCGATCATCATTTTATTATACTTTATTATCCAACAATTACCCAGTAACGTTATATGTTAATGCCCATTATTATTATTCAGGATCTTTTATTTTGTCTATATATATCTGCTCTGAAAGACAAACAATTGCCCTACTTTTTCATCTCTCCTATGTTTTGTCTTTCCTCCTTCCAACATAAGTATCTCCTTCTAAAGACAACTGCTTTACACCCATATATTCTGTCATAATTTATCACACATATATATGTTGTATTCAGCATTTTTCTGCTTCATTCATGAAGATAGTTCTTAACTTTACCTTTTGGAGTGCACCAAAGTTGGTGGAGAAGACGTTAACCCTAGAGTCAGATCCCGTTGTCCTGCTACACCAACGAGGAGGAATTTTTGATTTAAGGTAGTGATTTTTCATGACCTCTTGAAATTTAGATAAGCCATTCCAATTTAAATTGTTCTTATTTTACTAACAATCAAGTCAAAGAAAAACTTAACAGATCCGTTTACAAAAGCTTTAAGTAAGAAATTAGTTTTAAAGCATGCTAAAGACATGAGGTTAAGTCTAATTGTGTAGCAACCTCATGATGGATACCCGTCTTAAGAAACCAAGTTCAATGGGTTAAATGAAGTTATGTGGTGACTACTTACTTGTACATTGTCTGTGGAATAATAATGAGATACATTAAATTGTTGAATTGTGTCCTTAGCATGGCTTTACTGCGTTTGATGAGATTGGATTGTTTAATCTTTAATGAGTTCCATAGCCCAAATTTAGGTGATGTGAGTAATACACACTTGATGGACTCATCTACATGATTGCGGGAGGCTAGTCACCCTCTTATAAGAGTATTTGGGCTATCTCTCTAAAGCGATAATGAGACCAGGGCATTTTGAGGATTTTATTTCTCTAGCAGGTTCTGTCTCTGATTTTCTTAAACACCAGGTTCAAGACTTAGTTCACCAAATTGTTCGCCTATTTTTCTCCTAAACTATTATAGTTTGTTTCTCAAGTTTTGGCCTATGTATGGGATTGTTGGTGTTTTAGTTGTTCCAAAACTTGAATAAGTTTTTCTGTTTTTTAGTTAATAACGTTGTCATAAAACATCCATCGTTTTTATTACACTTTATTACCATAAAGTTAATAACGTTCCTTACATTCATGTCTTTTAATTGTCATTGTTATTATACCTTTAACGTTCTTATTTTTCAGTATATATATACCCACTCTATGTTGGTTTTTCAACACATTCAACACACAGACACATAACGCTGTATATATATATATATATATACAGAGGTACAAAAGAAGCTTATAACATCTTAAAATATCATTCTTCTTGTCTCAAGGCTAGCGTAACCCATCTTCTTCAAATCTGCTCTCTTCTTAGTTCTTTTGCTTAATTCTTAGAGACAGTTCATACTCTACCCTTTGGAGTGTACCAAAGCTGGTGGAGAAGCGTTAACTTTGGAGTTAAATCTCATTGTTCTGCTGCACCATAAGGGAGGAATTTCTGACTTAGGATAGTGATTTTTACGACGCCTTGCATTTTCAGATAAGCTGTTTCGATTTAATCATTTCTGCTGTTTTCGATAACATCAAGGACTAAATTTTATGGTGTTGAAAAGGGACATTAGAGAAAATTAACTTGCATATGTTTCCTTGCCATTAATTAATATTTCTGCTTAGCATAATGACAAATAGTTTATGAAATATCTCCTAAAATTATAATAATTAGGATTGAAAATTTAATTTGAATTTAGATTGAGTAAACATACAAAAACTTTTGACTATTTAAATTTTAATTCAAGAGTGTATACTCTAATCGAAACTGATTCAACCAACCATCAAATTATACTGTTTTTAATGCATATTTATGGAACAAAAGAAAAAGGAAATGTTGTGTACTTTCATTTCATATTTGGATACAAGCTTTATTTTTTTTTTGTTTCCAATTATATATATATATAATTTTCAATTATATGCATCAATTTGGGTGCCAATGTACAGTTCATTAAGATGATCCCATACCTCCTCTCATAAACCAAAGTACATGTATTAAGCATATCTTGATTTTGGTTTGAAGTCCTTTTTCCCATAAAATAGGTCATAAGCATATAAGCTTACGTCCACGAGACCTTCCATTTTGATTGATCCTTGGACTCGATTTAGCAATCATCATTTCCAAGTAAGGAAAACTTAAACATTCACCTAATTAGGTGCGCTTCTTCTCGTATAAATTAACGAAATAAATATAATAAAATAAACTTTTCAATTGATAAGTATGATAAATATTTACAGTGAGATCTTATAAAATTAATGTTTAATTTTATCATTGGATCATTATATTTAGATCTGATAAATATTATTAATCAGATAAATTTTTATAATACTGATTCATTATAATTAACTTTTATCTTTTCCTTATATATATTTACAGCGAAATCTTTTAAAATAGGTGTTTAATCTAATTATTGAGTTATGTTAAAGATTAATAAATATAAATTGCATTGTCGATGCTCTTTCATTATAATTTCTTTTTCTTTTATTTTGTGAACTGTAAAGGAAAACATGCCTACATATTTTCTTGAGAATTTCGATCCCCCGGCCCTCAAATTAAATTCTTGCTTACATATGCTATAAAAAATCGTGCAAGAGGACAAAACTTTGGCCCGAGACATCTAGCTTGCAAAACTAATCCATAAATTAAGACTTTAATTAGTTAATTAATCAAATACAAACAAGAAGAAATGCATATACCACTATTATAAATATATATAGAACCAAATACATATAGTTAATCTGGTTACAGTAGAATACCGTCTGTGGCCGGCTGCAGTAGCCCGAACCTCGTCACTGTGCAACCTCGTACTAAATACATAGGAAATATAAGGACAACTCTAAAGACACACATCTGTGATTACACTATGAATTTTCCCTTCTCTTGTCCTTGTTTCGGAAAAATTAATGTTGAACATATTAAATCCTAATGCCAGATCATTCTGTTGAACTTTCCTCGTGCTTAACAATTATTCTTTTATCATGTTCTGCCGTCATATCCAACTCTATATAATCCTAAACTTGCTTGACGTATTCAGTACAACTTGAGAAGAAACTACTAATCGAAGATTTGTCTAGTCAGTTCTTGACGATGTTTCACCACGTCTTAATCCTCTCCTTGCTAGTGATTTTCATGGTCACAGCTGCAACCATGAAAGGGGTTCATGCAGTGTACTACAGTGTCGCCAATAGTGCTCCTGGCACGATTGGTGGGAATCGATTTGAAACAGAAATTGGGGAGGATTACACCTTAGACCAACTAGTGCATGCTAAAGATTTCACATTGGCGCTCTTCCTACAAAGCGGGAAGGATGATCGAAAAGTCGTTGATAGCATCAGTTTGTTTGTTGAGGTCAGTGACGTTGCAGTTCTCTCTATAAAATACACAGTCAATTATAATTACGAGATTCATGTCAGTGCAACTTATATAGGGAACTACAGTGGTAATATTAAAAATGAAACTTCCGGACTAATATACCATGCAATCGCATCTATATGGCAATGGAATGGCAATGGCCAAGCTCCCCGAGGATTGGTTTCAGGGATTGCTGATTTTGTGAGGTTAAGGTCTGGTTATGCAGATAGTAATTGGGTGCAACCAGGGGAGGGTGACAGATGGGACCAAGGTTATGATGTCACTGCTAGGTTTCTGGACTATTGCGATCGTTCAAGTGGTGGTAGGTTTGTTGCTAAGCTTAACAGGAATATGAAATATGGATATTCAGACCATTTCTTTGTCCAGTTACTAGGAAAGAGTGTTGATCAGCTTTGGAGTGAGTATAAAAGTGCCCATGGGAAATTTTAAGAACACTAATATATCAAAGGCTCGGTAGTCTCATCGCATGTTCTTAATGATATCAATACGTCATAAATCAATTTGATATCTTGCACTGTAATAAATTTTTATACTATCAGCTCTCTTTTTTCTGTTATACATCCTAAGTCAATGTGATATAATGATATCTTGCTGTGTAATAATTTTTGTACTTCAATCTCTAGTTTGTTAACTAATAAAAGTTAGTGTTATTCAATAAAATTATGGAAAATGAAGTTAAAAATTAATTAATATGTAATCTAATTGAAAAATAAAATTACTACTAAATGAAAAACTATAGCATTAAAATTATTAATAAAGTTAAATATAAAATTATCCATTAACGTGTAGAAATAAGTTGAAATGAGACATATTGAAAATATTGGAATTTAATTTATAAAAAATTATCAAATTTTTATTTAATTCTCCCTATTATAAAATTTATGTTATGTTTTGAAAAAAATTAAAATGACATAATAAATAATATAAATTTAGAATCAATTGTTTTAAAAGAAATATATTGTTATTATCAATAATATATATTTTTAAGTTTTATTTAAACTAAGTCGAACTTGTAATATAAAGCTTCAAATTTAAATTAACTAAATGATCACAGTTTATAAATGATCATATTTTACAAATGAAGCACATGCTCTAAAGAATATAATCATACATTAATTAAATATCATATATAGAGCCATAAATATTAATTTAAATATGACAGATTTGACCATTTCTTTGTAATGTGAAAATCCAAAGGATGTAGTCCTTTCCCCAACTCTTTGATTTGATCATAGTAGTTTCTAGCACAATCAAAAATAAAAAAAATTAAATGTACAAAAGTAAATCAACAATAAAATTTGTCATCAATTATCAAATCCCATCTTAATTAGGATTTGAAGCTTACCAAATTTGTCTTGAAAGAGTCCCAAAAAAACTCAACTAATTCTAATTATTAAATAACATCCAAAACTAAATAATCAAGATATTGAAATATATCTTAACATAGAGCTTATCTTAATTTGGTATATTTGACATTGTCTTAAATTCTTACAGTTTGAGGTGAACTTAACTTATGGTTGGAACTTTTCAATTTTGGGATCATAAGTAGGTATACCTTTAGTGAAACACATAATTTGAAATTAATAAAATCAAATCTTGTCTGAAAACACAAGATATGACTAACATTATGCCAATGTTGTCCTACTAATTAGTTGGTATTAGAAATATCGAACATCATCATTGGATGTTGAGATCATCATGGAAGTATTCGATCATACATGTGAATATGAAAGGATTGTAGCTTACCAATTTCTGACCTCAGAAACAGTCGGACTCGTCAAATTAGGCCCCGGCCAAGCGAATACAAGTAGAATATTACGTCTATTTCCTTAGCTGAATTACGAGTTTGGGCAGCCTGTGATTTATTTGGTTCTTCATTGAAATGTTAAAGTTTGACTTTAATTTATTCCTTCTGATCTTAGATATTGTAAGCTGTTATCTTAAGTTTTTAAAACCAAATTATGCATCTAGTCTTTTGGTGCAACAAGGACGGGGTGATGCATTAGTTGTAGAGTTGCATATAACTAGACCTATTACAACTTTGAAATTCAATGTATGGGAACATTCTCTAACTTTCACATGATTCGCTGTAAGTACAAGTAATGCACATAGACCACGCAATCCCAACCGGCTCGAACTATTTAGGACTTCATGAGTATAGAATTTTGTATAAAAAGAATACGTTTTGGCAATTGTTAGGAGATGCATCTTGCCTGCAGAGGTCCAACAACTCTATAGGCCGTATAACTTCAAAATTTTACAAGAATAACAGTTTTCATTTGGGATAATAAAATTGAGAAAAATTAAAACACAGAAAGAGTAATCCAATCAATACAAATACTTCCGTAATTTTATTTCAAAAAATAAGAACTTTAATTCTCAAAGAAATAAAAGGTAATGCAGAGATGTTGAATACAAAAAAAAAAGAATATTAATCATCGTTTGATTTTAGATAATAAAAAGATAATTAAAAATTCTTCTAGCATAAACCTACCGTCCGACTATTCTTCATCTAGATTTGACTACTTGCTTAAATTAAATAAAATGAAATCAATCAAATCAATTGGGTTGATAAGACTTTTTTTATTTATTTATGTTAGACCCTGAGTAAACCTATTTTACACTTTGTAGGAGCTCTGAGGTTAACCCAGCATATCTCATTTTCGTGAGAAATAAGGTTCAATAGGGATATCTTTGTATGAAAGAAATAAATAAATAGGACTAAATAAAAATATTTTTAACAAGGTTCAGTTAACCAGGTGTGAGAGTTGTTTTTAATAGTTATTAATAACTCCCTTAATGAGTAATATAGATTTCCTAGTTAATTGTAAACTTAGTTAGTATAGTCTTACACAATTTGCCCCTTTGTCAATCTCAACATGGCTTAACCATGATTTTAACAAGTATTAGAATTTTTCAAAAGTTTGAAATCCATAAAAAATATGCTTCCAAATAAGGTTATTTGTCACAAATATGGCTTTGTTAAAAGTTACGGATGTCATTGTCTCTTCTAGAACATGGATAGTGGCTCAGAAACAGTCATGTCCCAGATTGTAGATCTTCCTACTTATTTGCATATTTGGATACAACCTGAGAAAAGAACATAACCTAGGACATGGATCTCTTTGCTTTTCCTCACATTTAGTCATAGTTTGTAACATAACTATGACCAACATAGTGTCTTCCCAAAAAGAAATTCCACTACATTAATAGGCTCATATTTTCAACCTATGTATTCACCTCTGTATTTACGAGAGAAACATGTTATAGGATATTATTGTGTCCTAATTTATGTTTACCTTTAAGAAAATAATCTAAAGTTGCACCAATATATATCAGCCCTTTTATCCTTGAACTCCTCAGTGTTTGGATAATCCTTTATAATATGTCTAGTTTGCTTGCACTTGTAGCACTAAAATGTCTTTCTACCCTGAGATTTGGACCTAAAACTCCACTTAGACTAGCTATACTTCCCCTACTTTCTCCCATGATCCTAATTTCCCCTTATATATAACCTTACACCTTGAGAATGTTCACTGGTGTCAAGTCTCCGTTGGTTAAAAGCCAATAACTTAACAACTATCTTCTTATCCAATATGAGTGTGGTCACCTAATATTCCTAAAAAAGAGGTAACCAGCAAAGCAAAATAATAATTTTTTCCGCATTCATAGGAGTTGCATCAAGCCTTACTAGATCAACAAATATTTGATTAAATGCATCAATATATTGTTTCATATCAATTCCCTCTTATATCCTCAACCTATATAGTCTTTGATGTTAATATAATTTGTTTGTAAGAGACTTCAACATGTATCAACTCTCCAGCTTCATATCTCTACAGAGAAAGCAATCAAGGTGAGTGATATATAAACTCATTTACCAGACATAGCTGAATGATTTTAGTTGTTCATGCCTACAACCCCTCCAAATTAAGCTTATTCATGTCCTTCAATTTTATCTCTTACATCCCTTTCAAGATGTCTTGCTAGGCATGGTAACAAGTCAGTAGTGGTCAGTCTGCAGATGGCCAGCCTGACTTGACCCTCTCATAAGGAGGCTAGAGCCTGATTTAAATCCTAATCGAGCTCTTACTATGGCCCAATCTCACTAAGGTAGCTCAAAATGACATCATTTGGGTAACTTCACTAGAGAAATGACATCATAGGTTTAAGAAATACAATCTTATATCAAGCAAAGATAATGAATCAATCAAGGCCAATCATGTACAAGTGACTTCACTAGAAAAAAACACTAAGGTTACATCTATCCCTTACATCTGATTTCGATTATGATATAAAAAGATATCTTAAAGGAACTAGTATAAAGAAGGAAGATGTAGAAAATCAAGTATTGAAAGAAACTATAATACACCAGGCTGTAAAACCAAACATAAGGAACTAATGATCATGTATAACTCGATGTTGTGCTTGGAGTATATCCTTATAAGGATGAATCATGTATTAAATTGATGGTAGACCTTACATATGAGATCCTTAAAAATGGCTCACATCATAATGAGGAAAATGCCTTGGAAAATCGCACAAAATGAACTAGATGAAACCTCAGTTATGAAAATAAGAGGAAAAGCTAGGGAGAAAAGCTAATAAGAATGTGTCACAGGACCCAAAAAATATCCATGATCATTTCCTAGAATGTAAGGGGTATAAATTGCCTAAAACAGTATATTATTAATAATTACCTATATTTTGAAAAATCAAGCATAGTAGGAAGAATAGAGCCTTATTTCTAACAATTAAGCCTATTAATATAGGAGAATAATTGTGGCTTACAACTCCAGCAAGCTGATTGCCCAACATTTTACAACTTATAAGCAATTCATCAAAATTTAGTCAACTTTTTTCTTTAAATCTCAGTAGACTAGAAATGATCTTCTTCTATGCAACAGACCATAGATCCCAAAGATCCTTACCTTAGAATGAGCTCAAAAGCGTGCATTTTACTATTTAAACATCTTAGCTAGTTATTAGCAATTTCAACAACATGCTTTATACTCAAGAGGCCTAAATATTTAATTTGAATCATAAATAAAAGAATGAGGATTTTAGAAATTGCTTGCTCCTAACAGGCTTATCAAACATAAGATATGATGGTAAGCATCTCACTTACTGTAACAAAGACAAAGGAAGATGACTTATAAGAAAGAATTTAGATGGGAATTTAATAAACTCTTTTTGACTCTCAAAATTCTCCTTTAGTAAAGCTCATTTCCATAATCTATTTTTCTTAAAATCATTGACATATAGAATTCGATTTCTCAAACCATTAAATTGATTTTGAAAACTCCTTTACTTAGCAAAGATTGAATTATTTAAGGAGGTAATATTAAGATGGTTGAAAACTAGCACTGAGAGAATTAAAATGTTCAAATTCATGAGAAAACTTCAAGGCATGAAAGTTGAGCCTAAAACTCAATAACAAAGTCTTCAAACAAACGGATAAATCATTCCTATGCTCGAAGTGGATTTAAATGCAACATAAAAGGACATCGATTCCAACTCAAATAATGAAGCATTAAAAACCAGGTAGCACTAAAGACACAAAATTCTTTACTAAGATAAAAGGAGAAAAATTATTGGCTCAAAAAGGGTGATAGAAATTCGACATTTTTCCATAATGCAATATTATACTGGAGCAATGTCGATAGGATTTGTTCTTTGAGGAACTTAAATAGAGAAATAATTGTAGAAGCAATCTAAGCTAAAATCTATGATGTATACCTACTTTTAAAAACTCCCATGGATCCTTATTAACTCCTCTTCTTATTTATAGGTTATCAGAAAATTTATACCCCAATCACTAACACAAATGTAAAGGTTGATGCTTATCTAACCCTTTAACACATAATATCGAGTAAGCTATTTTCAGTATGAATCCAGATAAGATTTTGTTGAAATGTCATATATACCCCAATCATTAACTCACAGACCTATATTTTGTTGTAATGTCATCTATAAGATCATTATAAAGGATTTAGCTATAAGACTCAAGCTATCATATAGGCACATTGATAACCCCACTCAAGGTGCTTTCATACAAGGTAGAAGTATAGGTGATAACCTTTTGCTTACACAACAATTATTCAAGAGATCAAAGTAAAAAAACTCATAAAAGTTACTTTACAAAGATTGACTTCCACAAAGCATTTAATTTTAATTTTTTTACAAAAAGAAGAATCTAAATTCTTGATACATTAATAGCTTTTATTTTTCCCCATCAATTCTTGGTTTAGTTAGAACAATGTATCATAATACCTTCTTACATAATTTCAATTAATGGAGAACCTATTATGGCTTTTAATCGAGCCAGAGGCTTAAAACAAGGTAATTTATTATCTCCTTACTTGTTTTTAACATATATTGAAGCTCTGACTAGGATAATTGAATTTAATATTAAACAAAAGAAAATCTTTAAATACCATTATAAATGCAAGAAAATAAAGCTATCCAACTTATCATTTATTGATGATATACTTCCATTATATGTAGCTATTCCCAAATGAGATAAAACATTGATGGAATCTCTTCTTATATTTAATAAGCTCTTGGGCCTTTCCACCAAAAAAAAGTAAAAGAATCTTTTGCCTCTTTACTAACATAATGGAAATGGTTGCACACCTCCCAAAAGTTTTAGGATTCAACACCTAAAACTCTTATTTAAGTACCTAGGAATACTAATTTTAGCCAAAAAGAATATCCTTTAGTGATTGTAACACCTATTTGATTCACTTTACAAAAGAATAGAGATTGGAATAATAGATATCTCTATTATGCAGGAAGAACTCAATTGGTTATTTTAGTGCTAAACAATCTTCATATACAGTAGAAGAGCTATCACTTGGTTCTTCCATAAAATCTGGACAAATCAATTGAAACGATCCTAAAGGACTTCCTATAGTTAAGTCAATAAACTCCTCTATGAATAAAGTCAATTAGGCTAAAATTTGTGCTTCTAGGAAACAAAAAGCTGGATCTGGAATCAATTCCGGAAGTAATACCAACAAAATGTTATTATTCAAGAAGATATGGAAACGCAGGAGTCAATTTGGGTTGTATGGGTGCATATTTATATACTTAAAGGACAGAGCTTCTAGAGTACTAAAGCCAACTCGAATAACGTTTAGACCCTCAATAAAATGCTAAAAATGTGACATTCACTACTAGGAAATGAAAATCATTATTAGAAATAAAAGATAAATTTTCTTTTAGTTTGATAAATGAAATGATTCGGGTCCTCTAGACAAAATAAAGAACTTTATAATCTCAAGTCTAGAGTCCCTCTGCTAGCCAAAGTTTAGGTGATCATATTAGGTGATGAACAACATTGGACCTATATAAGACTCTATTCCATTATGGCTTCAATACCTACTAATAGACCTAATCAAGAGGTTAATAAAAATGACGTGGAAAAGACACTATTATAATGTTTTGACAAATAAACCTTGTATGCAAAATCGTCAAAGCACCTACTTAGATAGTTATATGGAAGAAATTAATTTGGTTTAATAAAATGTGCCTAAAGTTTCATTCATCTTGTGGCTAGTGATTAAACAAAGACTCAGCACAATAGATAAGCTCAGACATGATACCATTAGCAACACCATATGCAAGTTTTGCATCCAAGTTCCAAAATCTCTGGACCATTTATTCTTAAATGCTATTTTTCCAATAGATAGTGGAATTAAGCATTCGCTTTTTACTAAATTAGATGCATAGAAAATAACTGGGAAAAGATATTAGAATGGGCTTAGCAAATTATATATAAACATAAAAGAAATTTAAAGTTTAAACTTGTTTTAAAAGGTGGAACCTATATGATATGAAGGGAAAGGAACATAATAATTTTTTATATTGAAGTACAAAAATTCACGTCGTATGTTAAAAGACATCTAACTAATGAAAAAGAGCATTATAACTTACAAAATCCATTCCCAGATTATTATGGATATGGCTACCAGCTAGAATATTTCTCCATCTTAAGTGTTAAACTTGATGGATATGAAAGCTCTTTTGCTCATATCTATCTAGCCATTGTACACTCATTTAGACCATGAGAACTGTGAATTATAGATCTTCAGTCTAACCTTCTAACATTTTTTTCTTATGTTCTTTTTAGGTGCTTTTAACCTTTGCACTTACTTCAGCTTTTGCTCCTATATCTTGCTTCCCTTCTAAGACTTTCGAAATTATTTTATTTTCATCTTAAAAGGGATAGTGTACTGATCGACATTATTGATCTTTACATTAATATATTTCAAGTAAATTTAAGCTGGAGAGAATATGAAAAGATCACAATCATCATTCAAACCTCATGAACATGGACTTGTCAAATTTGACATTGGCCTAGCTAGTACATATGTCTATTTCTTCAATCAAAGTGTAAGTTTCAGCATAATAAAGGAGTTGTACTTTAGTCTGTTAACGTAATTTGTTATAATTAAATATGTATTATTTATAATTATACATATTTTATATTATAATAACCGATAGTTACTGCAATAATTCAAAATTTTAATTGGTTCAACGTTGAAGTTGAGTCATTATCAGTCTTTAAGTTTTTCAATTAACGAAACTTGGCTTTAATTAAACTTAAGATTTTTAAGTCCAAGGTATCTACGCAAGCCTGAATTTTATGGTGAAGGACAATATAATAGTTCATTTACATAGAAAGGCAGGAAAGACATCCGAGGCATCTAGCTAGATACGCCTTCAGCTATAGCATTTAAGGTGGAGTACGTTAACTAGTTGTTTCAATCATTGGTTGGAGGGCTTTAACAAATACAAAACGGAAGTTGTCTCCAAGAATTCTGTCAAATGATTGCGACTTTCCTCGATAAAATTAAACGGATTGTATTAGTTTTCCTTAATGATCATTGACACTGCAATAACAATCTAGGATGGGATATGCCATATTGATTAAAATTGGCTAATCCACAGTAGTAGTAATTCCTTAAGAATGATATTTTCGGTTTTATTTTAAATTAGTTTATCAAAATGGGGCTAAAACTTAAGATGTAGCCCTCTGAACTTAGGGTAAAACAAAATTAGGCATCATGAAACTCTTTAGCATAATTGTCTCTATATAAATCCGTAAATAACCCCACTTATACCACCTTCCTCGTCCAAATTGCCATATCCTAAAGAAAAATTAACAAAACAAAGGCTCTACTTAGACCATGTCCCAATTTCACATTCTCTTTGTCCTCTCTTTTCTATTGTTACTGACTCTAGCAACCGACGCTCATTCACTGGACTTTCGTGTCATTAACAATGCAAGTTCAACAAAGGGTGCACATCGCTTCATGCGAGAGCTTGGGATTGGCTACACCAAGAGAGAGCTAATTGCTTCTACAAGTTTCATATGGCGTCTGTTCCACGAACATTCAGCGTCAAATATTAAACATGTCAAAAAGGTCACCCTGTATATCGATGTCTTTGATGGCCTCGCATACACAATTAATGATGAGATTCACATAAATGCCGATTACATAGCAACATATAGCGGTGACGTGAAAAGGGAAATCACGGGAGTTATTGTCCATGAACTCACACATGTATGGCAATGGTTCGCTAATGGTCAAGCACCTGGTGGTTTGATCGAAGGAATAGCTGATTTTGTTCGGTTAAAAAGGGGCTATGCACCAAGCCACTGGGTTCATCGAGGACAGGGTGATAAGTGGGATCAAGGGTATGATGTTACTGCTAGGTTTCTGGATTATTGTAACGATCTCAAGCCTGGGTTTGTGGCCAAACTTAACAAGAAGATGAAACATAGTTATAGTGATCGCTATTTTTCGGATTTGCTCGGGAAAAGTGTGGACCAGTTGTGGAGCGACTACAAGGATATATATGGGAAGTAATACAGAGTAAATCTCAATGTCTACCAGTTATTCACATGGAGAAGTTAATTTACAGCTAAAGCGAAACAGGGAACTAATAAAAGATATATATTCACTTAATCAGTGCTTTGATGATTGTTGCAAGTACAACCTAATGAAATGTTTGACTGATAAAAAAATCAAGGTTCTTCCTTCCAGACTTTTCTCCTATTTACTTTGTGCAATTATGGGCAATTAAGGACTTAATATTTAAATAGTGTTTGTTGAGATAAGAGAAGGTGTTTACAACAAGAATAAAGAAAGAAAACAAGAATATAAGAAGATTTCAACGAATTTTTTTTTGGAAAATTAATATTGGATTAATTATTATAGACAAAACTATATTAACATTACAGCGAGTTCAAGTCAAGCTCTATATAGAGTGGTATACTACAAGAAGAGATTAACTATAGAAGTTAGAAATCTACATTAAAGATACCACCAAGTCCCCTATTAGAACTTTCTGCATAGTAGAGATGTAAACAATCCCCGAGTCCCCCATACTTTTTCGGAATCACAACTTCACTCCATTTTACCTTTGCATTTCTTTGCGTGTTCAATTCTACCTGACCATAAAAAAGCTTTAATGATTCTATCAATCTCCTTAAGAACTTTCCTTGGTAAAACAACATGAATCGTCCAGTACAGGTATAAGCTAATCAATACATAAATGATAAGCATTAGCCTAGCAGCATAGGATAGGAATCTATTTTGCCAAGCATTCACTCTGGCCTTGACTTTTTCTATAAGGGACAAGCAATCTTGATATTTGGGTTTGAGGATCAATACCACATAGAATTAAAAGATCATCTGCATATAATAAGTGGAAGAGATTATCCATTCAATAAATTTATAAGGCAAATGCAAAGCTTCCAGACAAATACGAATAAATTGCGAACTTACAGTATCAAAAGCCTTGTAGAAATCAATCTTAATAAGACAGCTTCTGAGATTCTTACCTGAGTTGTGGTCCATTAGTAATCCCTGAAGTAAAAGAATATTGTCTCTTGTATTTTTTAATACTGTCATCAGTTTTTCATTTTGCTTTGAGAACTTTTTTTCAATAGCTTAATCATTAGTGAGATTAACTAAGTCCCATATTGATTTGAACTTAAAGAAG